>CAJUYG010000748.1:0-42104 GCA_910591675.1 Galerucella calmariensis
ATAAGTTTTTGTTTTAGGTGTTTTATTTTTGGAAGTTTATTATTAGAATTGTGGATTTGTGTTTTTGTTTGTTTAGTCACATTTTTATCCATCTTATTTATGTTATTGTTCACTAGTTTCAGTTGTTTTCAGTATATTTTCAAACAGTGACCAAAGACATATCTTTCTGAACAATAATTTTATCAAGTTTTTGTTCCAGTTGTTTTATTTTGAGAGTTTATTATTTATTAGAATTGTGGAATTTTGTTTTTGCTTGTTTCGCCATATTTTGTTCAATCTTATTCATATTATTGTTCACTGGTTTCAGTTGTTTCAAATAAAGAAAATATATATTTATATATGATTCATTTCTATGGATTTTATTACTTTGGTTACAAATTTCCATTAACTCATGGCCCCTCCCTGAAAAACTCCCTAGATCCGCCAGTGCAAATAATTATGCATAAATTGTCGTGTAAAGAGACAACTACTTCTTAGTTCTCATCAAATCTTTATATTTGACGTCTAGCTAAACAAAAAATCGAAAACTTGACGATAATAAGACAAATGATGAAGGTGATGTGGTAAAATTACGGTAGAGACGAATATTTCCGCCCACGTTATAAAAACAAAACAGATGTATTGGGTTTGTTCCAATTAATGTCAAAATATTGTGTAAATAACATAAAATCTATGTTGGGTGACAAAATATAGTTGACGGTTTATTTCCTACGCACAAAATATAAAAACAATCGGCTACCCGAGAAGCGTGAAAAATTAGACGGAAATGTTTGGATCAGTGTCGGGTTTTTGTAATAAATAGTACATTGTTTACCGGGTAGGAAAAGCTTAACATTCCTGGACGACTGTGAAGATTGCTAAGTCGAGGCGCAAGCCGAGACTTAGCAACACAGAGTCCAGGAATGTGGCTTTTCCTACGAGGTAAACATACTATTTTTCCGCAAATCGTTTAAAATTCGACAGATATTGATTGATTTAAAAAAAACGCGATAATTTTATTCCCAAATAAATGGTGCTTTGAAATTCCTAATAAAATTACTTGGGTTACTATGGAAACGTATTGAGGTTGAATTGTCAAACTTGACGCTTATAAATTTAATTGCTGGTGTTCTCGAAAGTAAAATGATAAGTGATGATGAAATTTCCATTCCTGGGACTCCTCCAGAGCTGGTTGAGGCAGTGAATACTGCTTCATTAGAATTATTGCCAAAGAAATCAAGAGAAAAGTACGAAAATGCATACAGACGTTTTATGGATTATCGCATGAGTAAAAATACGAGTTCTTTCTCAGAAAATGTTGAAATGGCATACTTCCTAGACCTTTGTTTAAAGATGAAATCTTCAACATTATGGGCCAATTATTCAATGCTGAAGTCAACCCTTGCACTTAAACACAATGTAGATATATCTACATACTCAAAACTTCGTTCTTTATTGAAACGGCAAGCTCAAGGTTATAGGGCAAAGAAATCTAAGATTTTAACGAAGGAAGAAATTGAAAAATTTATCCAGGAAGCTCCAGATAAAGAAAATTTAATGATTAAGGTAATTTACAAGGTTTTAATTTCTATTTAGATTATAGCTTTATTTATTTTTTAGGTGGCTGTAATATTTGGTATTTCTGGGGCCTGTAGAATGGATGAGTTAGTCCGAATGACTGTACACGATATAGAAGACTTAGAATCTAAGCTTTTAATCAGCATACCTGATTCGAAAACCAACAAACCAAGATCATTTGTAATTAATCAGATCTACTTGAATGTTTATCGAAAGTATGTTTCGTTAAGACCAGAAAATATGAACAGTGACCGATTTTTCTTTAAATATCAAAGCGGAAAGGGTTGTAGACAAGTGGTAGGAATTCATCAATTTAGAAAAATGCCCAAAATAGTTGCTACTTATTTGAACTTGGTAAATCCGACAGAATATACTGGTCACTGCTTTCGTCGGTCTTCTGCAACAATATTGGTTGACTCTGGTGCCGACATAACTAGTTTAAAGAGGCATGGCGGATGGAAGTCATCAAACGTTGCTGAAGGATATATCGAAGAATCGCTTAACAATAAGGTTGAGGTGGCAAATAAAATTTTCACAGTACAAAATATTCAACAAAATGACCCTACCACCCTGCATGTTGTCCAAAATGTTTCTCATAGTTCTAAGAGTGTTCCTCCAATGTTCAATAATTTTACTAACTGTCAAATTACTGTAAATATAACAAATTGATCTTAAAAATGTATTCAGCAATGACTTGATGTTTTCAAAATATAAATTAATTCCTTATAAGCAATGTGTTTTCAATCATTTATGTAGAACACTAACAACTGTACGGAAATATCATTTCCTTACAGTAAGGAAATGACATTTCCTTACAGTAAGGAAATGACATTTCCTTAGAGTAAGGAAGTCCTGACTTTTTCTTCAAGAAATTTTGACAGGAATGTCAAAATTTCCTAGCGATTTGCGGAAAAATATATTTTTTAATTATTTAATTCCAATTTATGCGAAGAGTATTAAATTTTTAACATTTCAAGACGTGATTGTGTTAAAAATGTGTATAGAAAGGAATCCACGACGCGAAATATTTTCAAGAAAATTATTTAGTTCATAATAAACAAGGGAGCTAATAGTCACTGAAGGATAGTGAAAATTCTGGCAATAACTTTTCACTTTTTTATTTATTTATTTTTTATTTTCCAATTAATTATTATTAATTTTTTTTTCAAAATAACACAAAATATTACTTTTATTACTATTAAGTATATTATAATAAACGATGTAAATAATACTGGCTGAAGGACCTCGGTCGATGGCCATTTGGTTGTACCAATAAAAGACGTTTATTATTATTATTTTACAAGGGAGCTCAAAAAAATTTTATTTGAAAAATTTGTAACGGCTATAAATTGATTGAAGAGTTCAGAGTGAACCATAATTTTTTAATAATTTTAAATTAACAATAATGCCTTAAAAAATTATTTAATGTGACCTCGAGGGGCATACCAAAAATGACTAGCTATATTATGAATAATGGAGATGGAGTGTCTTTTGCATTGGAAATTTTATCCTCCTTAAGAACCTTATTTTTATTTTGTAAATGTTGATTTTTTTCAGGAAATTTTCAAAAAAAGGTAGAACGTGTCGCGGGACACACGGTAAGAACTTTAGTTCCTTTTAAGCAAAAATTATGTAATACATCTGACGTTATAGATAAACAATTTGCATATTCCTCGGTGGTCGCAAACCAGACTCTCACGCGGTAGACCCGGGTTCGATTCCCCGTAAAGAAGTTTTTTTATTGTTAATTTTATTTTTAAATAATTATTCTGCTTGATATTAATAACGACAACAGGTGGAAGTTTAAAATATTTAGCAGAATATTTATTATTATAGATAATGGTATGGTACCCTTCATGAGGGAGTCCGACTGGCAACATTTACTTATAACAGCATCGTATATTTAAAAAGGGAAACCGTAGCATTATACAAATTGGACATTCAAGAACTGTACGTTTACCACAAAAAAATTAGTGGAAACATAAAATTGAATTGTTAAATTTTCAATTTGAAGTTATATTGCAGTTTATAGAAATTTTTATTTTCTAGATTTTTCCTTAAGTGGGTCGTAGAAAAAATATGCTGTTCGACTCGTGTGGACTGTCCATATCCGCCTACGGAGTCGTGCTCAAACTTCGTCCTCGTGCGATATGGCCATCATATCCACACTAGTTGCACAAACTACTATTTCTATCAAAATATGCCCTTTCATATTTAAAAACAACCTGCCAAATGTCAAATCAATTTCTCCATCCATTTTAAAGTTATCGAATTAAAACATTCAAGTTTTCAAAATTTCAACACCCTGTATTTCGAAAAGTAAATGTGCTAGACCCCTTAATCCTCAGATCATTTTTTCCAATTTTACGAGAGAAATCTACATGCATTGCATTTTGGTGAAATTGTTTTTATGCTATTTATTACTTTTCGACGTCTGAACGGTAAGTAAATCACTTACCGACGTGTTAAACTTAGAAACCAGTAAACACAACCTACCGTCCTGACAACCGATGCTGTAAATAAACAAAAAAGATTAATCGTGCAAAAAAAATTATGGAAATAATAGTAAAAATTTATCCCAACAAATTCAAGTAGATCACCAGCACTGCGAATACCAGCTTTGCATAGAATTTTAATATAGCATCGGTGGTTCAGTGGTAGAATGCTCGCCTTCCACGCGGGCTGCTTCGTAAACGAGAGAGAGACTCAGGAGAGATCACACGCACGCAAGCAAGGACATAACGAGCAACATAACATAACGTAAGGGTCAGATCTTTCGCGTCGCGACCCCTGGTCGCTCAAACATAACCTGAACTAAAGTTCCAAAAACCTTTTTTTCGTGTTTATTTGTTTATAATTTTAATTAAATTAAGGTAAAATCACACTCAAATTTTACTCTAAACCTGTAATCCAAGAAAAAACGACAAAAAAACTCGGAAGTTTGAGATTCAGTTTTTTTGTAAATAAAAACTCTCCTTTATCTATTAACTAATGCGATCGATGTAAAGCATAATGACCCTCTGCGGACTACCACCACACATATGCGTTCATATTACGTAAAGTTCCAAGTTACACCACTTTATATTAAAATTTGCTTTAGTGCAACTTCTATGTGGTTTATGGCGGTTTTAAAAGGGCTTTAATGAAGAAAAATTAAATACGAGATTGTGGAATGAAAAAAGGGTGAACAGAGTTTAAAAAAAGGGGTTGTAGATTTTTTTTGTTTATGTTTCTTTTCAAGTTGGGCTCAGTATTTATAGCTTTTCATTTTAATTTAATTGGTATTCGTTTATGAATATTTAAAATCATAGTTTTAAAAAGTAAAAGTGGATTTTCGAAAATATCATGACGTCATTGGGAGGAGAAAATTTCTCGTCTCAAAAAACTCCCGATACATTTTTTTTGTCGAAAATTTTGAAGTAAGGGGTAGATAGAAATATTTAATATAAACTGACATCCGCTAATGTCCTTATTGCTCGGAATTATATACTCAAAATCTACTGGAATATGTAAAAATTTCCCGTGAATCGATTGGTGAAGATTAGAACGTTCTATCTATCATATTAGTCAGGTTACGAGCATCTTTAGTTTTGAAAAGTTGATTTTCGAAAATTTCATGACACCATTTGGAGGGGAAAAAATTATTTTATACAAAAACAAACTGTGGCAGTCAATTTCTCGTCCCAAAAAAACCCATCGAGACAAATTTTGAGTAATAAAATTCATTTAATTATTAAACAGATGTTTTTAACCCTTATAATACCAAGCGGGGTGCAAATGCACCCCACATGTACTTTTTTGTATATATCTAAGCCAATTATATTTTGTTTTATTAGAACTTTAGTTCTTCTCGTCAGGTGGTTATGTTTGAGCGACCGGGGGGTCGTGACGCAAAATATCTGACCGTTGCGTTACGTTATGTTACGTTGCTTCGTTATGTGCCTTGCTTGCGTGCGTGTGCTCTTTCCTGAGTCTCTCTCTCGTTTACGAAGCAGCGATTCATATGCTTCGGCCGGGAATCGAACCCGGGCCGCCCGCGTGGAAGGCATTCTACCACTGAACCACCGATGCTATATTAAAATTCTATGCAAAGCTGGTATTCGCAGTGCTGGTGATCTACTTGAATTTGTTCGGATAAATTTTTACTATTATTTCCATAATTACATATTATATTACATAGTAATTACAACGTTTGCATGTAGATTCCTCCCGTAAAATTGGACAAAATGATATGAGGATTAAGGGGTCTAGCACATTTACTTTTCGAAATACAGGGAAATTTTGAAAACTTGAATGTTTTCGATAACTTTAAAATGGATGGATAAATTGATTTGACATTTGGCAGGTTGTTTTTAAATGTAAAAGGGCATATTTTGATAGAAATAGTAGTTTGTGCAACTAGTGTGGATATGATGGCCATATCGCACGAGGACGAAGTTTGAGCACGACGCCGTAGGCGCATTGCTCAATCGCTTAAGTGCGATATGGACAATCCACACGAGTCGAACAGCATATTTTTTCTACGACCCCCTTAAGAAAAAATCTAGAAAATAAAAATTTCTATAAACTGTAATATAACTTCAAATTGAAAATTGAAAATACAGTTCTTGAAAGTCCAATTTGTATAATGCTACGGTTTACCTTTTTAAATATACGATGCTGTTATAAGTAGATGCTGCCAGTCGGACTCCCTCATGAAGGGTACCGTACCATTATCTATAATAATGAAAATTCTGCTAAATATTTCAAGCGTCTACCTGTTGTCGTTATTAATATCAAGCAAAATAATCATTTAAAAATAAAATTAACAATAAAAAAAAACTTCTTCACGGGGAATCGAACCCGGGTCTACCGCGTGAGAGTCTGGTTTGCTTACTACTCGACAACCGAGGAATATGCAAATTGTTTATCTATAACGTCAAATGTATTACATAATTTTTGCTTAAAAGGAACTAAAGTTCCTACCGTGTGTCCCCCGCGACACGTTCTACCTTTTTCCTCTTTTTAGTAGCTGCATTTTTTAGGTTCCAAATGTAATTTACCTAAAATCTTACATGGATTTTTTCCATCTCAGTAATTATTTAGGTTTTTAGAGTGTGGGGTGCATTTGCACCCCGCTTGGCATTTTACGTATACCAATATTTCTATGTTATTATGAGCTAACGGCAGGGTAAAATCCATGTTGTACTGTTCGTATTCCCACTCAAAGAAAAACTCTAAGATGGCTCATGGTACTTTTTCACCATATCATCGATATTGGAGCTATAAATGCCTATAAAATATGGAAAATTAAAAATCCAAATTACGGGTCTGGGCACTTGGATGCAAGAAAAATTACAAAGATAGACAAAAAAAATGGGGTGCAAATGAACCCCGCTTGGTATCGCACGTATGTAAAAAAGCTTGATATTAAAAGGGTTCTAATATCACAAAAATCATTTTTATGGTAACAAATCCAATAATTTTCATTTGTTTATTTGTCTAGACGTAGGTAATGTAATAGCAATATTTCACGCGTTATAAGGATATTGATTGAATCGGGAGGACTCTGGATATATTTTACGACTTGATTCTTTTTCATCTTCACGTGTTATTGAACACGGTACTCAGTTCGAGATAAATTTATGCTCGGTTCGTGATATGGAATACTATTTTCTAACAGTTAAGTAGATATATTCGAACCGCGCCAGCGATACCTACCTTCAACATTTTTTGCAGAATTTGCGTTAAAATAATGTAGACTGTGATATTTTTTAAATTAAAAAATGGCAACATAGTCTCTCGCTTTTAAAACTAAAAAAGGACGATTTTATTGGAAAATAGATTTCATTGTACATTTTATGCTGGAAGGTCCTGTTCGTGTTCAATAAACATTTACAATGATTTCGAATTCGTCCTTTTTTTCCTGGCGGAAACGGAAAAGTAAAACAGATTGAAACTATTTTCTACTTTGGGGAAAAGCGATGTAATAGTGCCATCAGAAACACAATGAACTAACTCTTCCGGAAAATATTTCAAAAGAAAAATGACGAATAAAAAAGAAATTCAGATGAAAATATTTTATTTTTGATTTGATAACTTCAAATTCTCCTCCTAACAATGTTTTTGAGGGATTAGCCTGAATTTTTTAGAATTTAATTTTTCTGATCGGACGAATATTCTCTGCCTATTCGAATTCTTCCATCATTCTCAAATCATTCAAACAATAATATCTTTCTTCCATCGCAGAATAATTACTACTCACTAAACCAACACAAATACTTCATAAATATACATAATTAATAATAATAAACTGAATAATAATATGAACTGATAATACAAAAACGATAAACTGAATTTCGAATTACGACATGACAACATATTTATACCACAATTGACAGTTCAACAAAACTAAAATTTACTCCGAGCTTAAACTACCTATTTCCTTAGATTGAAATTACTACCAAAGTTAGTCCCAGACTAACCTCGGAGTAGCCTATTACCTGTCTAATATGCGTTATTTAATAGCGTATCTGTCAAACTGATGGTTTAAGCATAGAATAAAGTTAGGTTACTCCGTGTTTATTAATAAGACCGTTAGAAAGGACGTATAAATAATGTGTTTACAAATAAATGAAACCATCGCAAAAATTCCATCGTACGCCCATGGCAAATACAAATTTTTACAAATAAAGAAGCCCCTGGTAAATGGAGTAACCCCTCAAGAACATTTTATAATGCTCCTTATGATGTAAAAATGCACAAATTGGACCTCTTGCAAAATTTTAACGTAAGCCCCTGGCAAATACAAATTTTTACAAATAAATGAACCTCTTCCAACAGACTCCCATCGTAAGCCACTGGTAAATGGAAGACTTTTACAAATGAAACCATAATATACGAATTTTGAAAAGAAAAAAATTGTTTCCAAATAGATTAACTTTTTACGAAAATTTTACCGTAAGCCGCTGGCAAATACAAATTTTTACAAATAAATGAGCCTCTTCCAAGAGAATTCCATCGTAAGCCACTGGTAAATGGAAGACTTTTAAAAAGGAACTAACCCCTCATGAAGAGTAGTAGAACTAGCATATTAACGACGAGAGAAAACCTCTCCAAAATTCAAAGACTAGCCTGTATAAGCATTACAGGAGCAATGAGAACATTCCCAACGGCAGCCAGCCATGGATGTGATTCTCAACCTCACCCCTCTACATATGGTGGTGGAAAGTGTTGCAGAAAGAACAAGATACAGACTAAGTAGAGTTAAAAAAAACCACCTCCTCACGTCTTAGAAATCAGACAGCCTGGGACATGCCACAAGACGGTATGATGAAAAAGTATAACTTTTCAAAGAAATTCGTTACGGAATTAAGCAATAAGAAGGAATGGGATCCAAATACCATTACCAGACTTGGAAATAATGCCATTCAATGGTACACTGACGGCTCAGAAGCAATAGAAGGAACTGGGATAGGAGTGTTCGGGCCAGGAACCAAACACTCTGAAAGCTTGGGAAAAACCACAAGTATCTTTCCAGCAGAAAAATTCACGCCATAAGAGAGTGCGCCCAGTTCAATATTGATAAAGGATACAGATGACATAATGTCGGATAGTCAAGCAGCCATTAAAGCACCGAGCTCTTGTGTAATCAGTTCCAAAATGGTGTGGGAACGCCTAGACAAACTCAATGAACTAGGCGAGAGCAATATAGTCACCTTACTATGGATTCCAGGACACACTGGAATAGAAGGAAATGAAATAGCAGATGAACTAGCAAAGAGGGGGACTGAAATATATTTCTGGGAGCCTGAACCCTTTTGCGGAATCAGCCCCAAAGTAATATTGGAAGAAATAGGTAAAGCCGAGAAAAAGAGAAGATCTGACCATTGGAAAGATCTAGTAGGGCTTATACAATTAAATACTCTTCTGGGTGACTACAAACTGTTGAGATCAAATGAATGCATAAGTTAAAGTAAGAGTTTTAACAGGGATACCAACGGGACATTGTCGCCTGAATGGGCACCTGAAAAAGCTCAAAATAGTGGAGAAGGAAGAATGCAGATTTTGTGGCATGGAAGAAGAAACTTTCAACTGCACAGCACTTCAGAATCCTAGAGCACAACACCTGGGAGATTACTGGATAGAATAGGAACATTTGCCTAAGTTGAAGCCTGCAGACATCCTAAAATTCCTGCGGGAAATAGGATTAAAGGAGCTACTAGTTCCTGAGACCTTCCTCAGAAACTAAGTAGAACTACGGGGGCACAATAGATCTTTTAGGTCTCAGTGAATGTCACCCCAAATTACATACATACATACATACATACAACCCCTCATGGAAATGACGTATAAATGTTTTCACAAATAAATGAAACCATCGCAAAAAATTCAACGTACGCCCATGAAAAATACACAATTTTTACGAATCAATGCACCCCTTACAAAAATTTAATCCTACGACCCTGGTAAATGGGAATCTTCCGCAAATTTTTTAGGATGTATAATTTTTTTTACAAATAAATATTTCCCTCCTATTAACACTTTATCGTGCGCCTCTGGTAAATGAACTGCTTTTCCTACAATGACTACCTATATAGAAATTACTGTTTTCGATAGTAGGTATGTCACCGTAAAACAAGAATTGAATACATCGATGTACCTACTAAAAACTGCACGTTCAAGAAAGATAATAATATATATCGTCTCATCTCTTTTCTTCCGCTGCTGACGTTCAATTATGGGTTAGCAGATCCCCGAGTGCAAGGACGCTCATCCAGAGTCTGGAACAAGGTTGATGCTGACGGGAGCGGACGTGAACTGTTGCCAACTGGTAATGTTTCCCGATATATAGTCGGCAATATTATCGAGCATTGGAAATGTCTGTCTGTTAGATTTTTGTCGTTTCATCCAATATTTCTATGTCAATTCTTATAATTAAAAATGTGATTTTTTTTATTTTTATTTAGTTCCTTTTTCCCGATATGTTTTTTTCTAATTCTATGTATTCGGGGAATTTTCTTAGTTCCAAGACGTGCTTTTCTTTTAATTCCTCGATATTGAAACTTTCCCGACCCCCATTAGTCTAGTAAAAGTATACAAAATATCCGTAAAATGCCGCAAAAAACACAACAAACTTGAACATTCAAAATTAAGTATTTAAATGGGTTGAGATTAAACACAGAAAAATGTTCAAATAAAAAATTGTAGCTAATACATTTATCTACAAAATTTGTTTGAACATTTTTTTTGTATCTGCATTAGTTTTTAAAATATACAAAATTTCCCTAGTAGTATTTTTGAAATCAATTTTCATGTTTTTAATTTCACGATAGTAAATGAACAATGCCATTTAGAAAATTCAGTTTCCCTTATAGCCCTTGTATTCAGTGTTTCTTCGAAATATTCTTTCCATCGTGCCATTATCTCCTTTCTTTCTGTTAATATTTTCCCTTGTTTCGTAGCTATATTAGTGCTATTATGTTGCTTGCCTGTTCTGAGTGTTTTTATTGTATTGTAAAACAATTTTTGATTGCTATAGATGTCTCGTTCCAATTTTTTCCCGAATTTTACCCAACATTTTTGTTTTGCGCTGTTAACTGTCTATTTTACTTTTTTCTCTGTGTTTTGTATACCTTGTAAGTATAAGGATTTCTGTTGTTCAAGTATTTATGTCATAATTGTTTATTCATTTTAATTTCCGATTTAATTTCCTCAGTCCACCAATTTGTCTTCTTTTTGTTTTTGTCTATTATTGTAGTACCACATGTATCAGTTGCTGTTTTTATTATGACATCTTTAAAATATTTCCATAAATTTTCTAGGTCTAGGTTACCAATGCTGTACTGCACTTGGAACTCCTTTTCTGACTTTCAAGAAGCATTTGTTTAAAATTCCAAATATTGATGGCTTTGCTTTTAAAATAATAATATTTTATGCTCATTTGCAATGCTAAATCCAAAAGGAATTTTCGCTGGGATAAGTATTAATTAAATAATGATCTATTATTGTTTTTTGACTTTTTAGCTCTAGTTTTTTATAAATAAACTGATTTTACAGTTAGAAAATCTACTTTTTCAAATTTGAAAGTATTTCTATCTAAAAGTCAAGATCTTTCTCTACATTTTACATGCGTTTATTTATTTTTTCAGAATGTTATAAGCCCAAAATTTTGAACTTTCAAGTCGAGCGGTTAATACATTTGGCCCACGTGCCTAACCACAAATTGACTACAACTGAAATTAATTTTATCTCGTAAACTTTTCAATTTACAGAAAATCTTTTCAGACAAAATTTGTAGATAAATGCATCAGCTACAAATTTTGATTTGGAAATTTTTCTGTATATTTAATATTTAAACAATTAGAGCGAAAAAACCAAAACAAAAATTTTCACTAGAAGATTTTCCGGACAATCGTATGCCTAACATCGTAAAGTTTTTCTTATGTTAAACACAACCCTTTTAAATACTCAATTTTCAAGTTTTTGTATTTTTTGTGAGGTTTTATGTGTACTTTGACTAGGCTTTATTACCAAAAACATATTTCCCGTACTTTTTTGCATTTTTCTTTGCTGCAAACCTCACTTATAGAGTCTACTTCCCTCCAAAATAAGCCTGAACGTATCTCGTAAACGTAATACTACAAATTGCCATAAATACCAAATTAGATACCTCTTTGTGAAAACAATTATCGTATGGGACACTAGGACCGCATTTACGGTCTCTATATATGTCGAGGTTATATCTTGAAATACGTTCTACATACCGTTTAATGCTCTTTTGCATGTACACACGGTATACAACATCCTGTGGATTTATACGTTGTCATTAAAGCTTTGGATGCAACGTAAACTCGGACTAAAGGAGGTTGAGAGCTTTATGAGATGTTCCATTTAAATTTATACCGCATAAAGTTCTTGTATATGAAAATGGGGAAGATAAAGTTTATAATAAAACAGAGAGGCAGCCACTAAAAACAATCCAAATGCTGTATTTTGCAGTGTTCGTTAGATTTATGGAGAAAAATGTTGGATTTAATTTACAGTGTCCGGCAAAAGTATAACCACGTTCAAGGATTCAGCTACAAACATGCATTACATAAATTCATCGTCAATCCTGATAATCTTGGACAGTATCCTCCTATTGAGGAGAGTCTTTTTTGGCAGTCTTTAACCAATTTCGACGTTACACATTGAGAGCTAAGTGCTTTCAAAGCAGCTTGTTCTATGTTTGAGATTGGCTTGCTCCACTCTCTCCACACATGAAACAATGGCGTATATTTCCGCCTGAAATACGGTTGCATAGGAGTGAGGTTGAAATTTCTGTCCTAGATCTACGCCTGTATTCACCTGCACCAGAGTCTGAGGGTGTTTTTGAGCTGTCTGTGTACCAACAGCTGTCTGCTTTTAATATTTCATCCTTACCAACGAACATTAACAAGACAAAAAGGATCACTCTAAGCTCCTCCCCTCGTTATGCCTATCTCGCTCGAATATCGAATGCTGCTGTGTATAGAGCGCCGTAAGTCTCCTACGCGCGATATGCATAAACAGGTTGTCCGTCGTACGGATATGTAAAGAAATATACCAGTTGTCTTTTTGAGTGAGCGAATTTTCCTTTAGAAATAAAATAAACATTTACGTACTTAGTGTTTTGTGTTTGGTTCTGCAAACAGAATAGTGGAAAGGCAACATACGTGGAAAAATGTATAAACAATACTATGCACTTTATAAATGGCTGGAAAATTACTATTACCTCTGCTCTGTCTTTATGGGAAACCTTAAAATGCAGGAATTATTCATTTCTTTTAACAAGGAACCTTAATCAGGATTGCATTGAAAATTTGTTTGGTCTGGTAAGAAATTGTTGCGGAAACTCGAGAAATCCAAACCCAATTCAAATTTGTGGGGCATTCAAGAATTTATTTTCTTTAAAATATTTTAATGAGGTTGAAGGTGCCAATTGTATTAAAAATATTAATACAGTTTTGCTCCTGATATGCTGGAGGAATATAAAAATATCGATGTACCTATATTGACAAATAATAGCTCTTTAACAGTTTTTACATGCGACTATAGACATCTTTCAAGTACGGATGGCAATGCTATAGTTTACATTTCTGGATATCTATTAGGAAATGTTTGCTGGAACACTCTTGTAGTGCTTGCACAAAGTATAATGATGAAAAGACATTACCAAAAGAAGCGGCTGTATTTTTAGAGCATAAAGCATATTCGACTTCTAAAAACTATGAAGGTCTGAATGTACCTCCTAGTAATATTGTAGAATATATTAAACAACTAGAAATAGATAATCTTTGTTGATAATTTTAATAAAATTAGTTGTACGAGAACGTTGGAGCGACCCTTGGAAAATTATATGAAAATTTACTGTTTACACATCCTTGTAAAGAGTTTCCTCGTAAATATTTTTTAAACCTATATATTAGGCTGCGGATTTATTTTACAATTAAATTTGCGAACCAGGATATAAAAAATAGATATTCTTCGAAACAATCAATGAAACCTAACATAAAATTAGGTATCTTAAAACATCTTTGAAAACCGGCATATTCAATATGAAAGACTCAAAATTCATAGATTTTAACTCATTTGGTTAAACGCCTTTGGTTTTGGATGGTTCGTGTATCGATTATCACAATTTTCGAATCGCGATAATTATTTTTCCCAGTACCCGTATTTTACTGTTAGGTAAGTTGGTACTCTTTGATGGCCTCGGATTTGAACCAACCTGTAATGACCTGTATACATTTTATACTAGAATAACTATTAAAGTTGGCATTTGCAAACATTTTATTGTTAATTTTTATACCTACTAGTCTCATCTGTAGCTTACTACATTATTACTTTTTGATGTAACTTTCATTTTTCCCTTCATTTTTGCTACCAGTTCTTTTTATAATTATGTTTTGATTCACCAATTAAATATCCTGACGATATTCCCTTTTTTATTATAATTCCCACTAAGCAGAATAGGTTACAATAACAATTATTGCTAGATGTTTTTAAATCACCCTGGCAAGTGAACGTTTATTCGTTTTAATCGCTAGCGGTTTGCATCAACCTCGTATAAGCACGAGCACGTGCACGGCTCCAGGAATTTGTCGAAATCGTCGGCGCGCTTGTGTAAGCTGGAGTGACCCTTCTTGTCTTGTTAATGTTCGTTGATCCTTACGGAGGACCCATTCATCAGAGTATTGAAACAAACTTGAATCATTTCAGGTGTAGTATAACGATGTTTTTTCAGTGTATATATGGAAGAGCGTTAACGGTTGGTGCTAAAAATAAGGCAATTAGCCTACTTCATCTGGTTTTGTTCAGAAATTCATGATTAATGAGTTTTATAGATTCCATTAATAGAATCTAGCGGGCTTATTGTTCTCTTCCTGGTGGAACGGGCGATTCTTTGGGAAATTGATAACAAAAAAAAAACATCAATTCATTGTTTATCTATTGATAGCGGAAAAAATATATTAGGAATGGTTCAATTCCAGATAAAAACCATTCAAATGACTTGTAAAATATTGTTTTTCGATAGCAGGTTATCCACAAATTAGTTTGGTCGATGGAAATAGACGAATTCATTCAACGTGACACTTCCATTATTATTAATTTTCTAGACTAGACTATACGTTGAATTTTATTGTGTTTTTGAATGCGTTGATTGCATCTTCTGTAGACTGGAGCCAACTGTATCAACAGTACTATTATGAATTCCGCAAAATAGTTATTTTTCAGTGATATAAATTGTGCTAATATTCAGTGCTACGGTTCCCCATGACAGTCACAAATTACAGGAGTAATTCGAAAAGATAAGGAAAAACGCAGTGCAATCTTTCTCGTTTAATACTACAGACAGCAATGGATATATTATAATCAAAGCAGTGTTGTCAAACTTCAATTTTGATAATAAATATTTCGGTGGAATGGAACATAAATTTTGAAATCGAAAAATTGAAAAGATTTGGTGGAATTTAAATAAAAATTGGTGTCATTGCTATTAGGGACAACATGTACTACATACTCTACAAAAAATGTACAAGGAATTACAATTAATGTTTTTATTTTGAACAATTTAAAATTCGATATAAATATTTTCAGCATATTTAAAGACTTAAAAGAATCCTGGCAACGTTGTTCGACTATTCACCGCAAGCTATTGCTAATTGTCTAGCTCATTATTAACCAAAGACCTTGTCTTCGTTTTGTTCTATGTAACCACCAGATGGTCTCAAAGATTTCCCATCGGACGAATTGGATTTTAAAACGGAGACAAAGATGGTTTTATACCCTTTTTAGATAATTTAAGATGATTTTCTTGGAATATTGTTATTATTAAAAGCGTCTCGGGTAAATAAAAGAGAAAAATATTACAATTATGAAAGGGTTTTCATTGCAAAGAAAAAAATCTTCATCCTTATTTTCTGTCAGTTTATTCTTTATATTTATTAATTTATAATGAAATGTTTTGCATAATTTGCCTTATCTGGATGTTCAAAATATCTTATTTCCAGATTTCTTAATGTTTCACCAATATAAACAGAATTACGATGAAAATATTTCATGTTATAAGCTAATTATTTTTTTAAAAGTTAATTTTTCTTTGCCATTTTTCACCAATCTCTCAACTTTTTATTTTATAGTCGATATATTCCACCAACACTCCTTTTTAACTATTTTCTTTAGGTTTTCTTCGGCCCGTTTTACACATGTGTCACCTATGAGGGTTTTACTTTGTACCTGCTTTGGAGTGTTCCTCCACTGAAGTCTATGTTGGCTTTGTACCCATTTTTGTATTTGCCCTCGGACTACCTTCTTTGTGGTCCCAAGAGCTGGTTCTGGTCCAACATATGCTGTTGCTGAACCTCTTCTCGCCAGCTCATTAGCTTGTTCATTTCCAGAAATACCGTTATGTCCCGGCACCCACACTAATCTTACTTTAATCTGGTCTGCTAGTTCATTTAGTTCTTTCTGGCATTCTTCAACCAGTCTGGATGTTACCTTGCGGCTGTTTAAAGCTGCAAGGGCTGCCTGGCTGTCAGTATGTTTATCCTATGAGTGTCAGTCCTATGTTTGCTAATTCTGACACATTCTAAGAAGCATAAATCTCTGCCTGAAATACAGAAGTATGTTCTCCTAGTGAGAAGGAGCATCTTTTGTGTTTCTCATTTCACTATACACCCCTACTCCTGTCCCTTCTCCAGTCTGTGACCCGACTGTGTACCAGGTCTCTCCTCGGGGAAACTTCAGTTTGCTTGGGTTTTGCCAGTCCTTTCTGTGAAGTATTTCTACCTCATATTTAGGAATGGGGAAAAGTTTAGTGGCCATATAGTCTGTTTTCATATCTTAGCACGATGTGAAGCTACCTGCCCGACACAGAATTGAACAAAAATAAAAAATTTCTGCACCACTTACTTTTAAATACTGCTCATAGAATGGACTTACCTGAAACAAAACAAAAATAATCAATTTCAGAACAAAAAAACCCTATACTACAAAAATTAGACTACCTAATTAATTTTATTTTAATTAATTATTACAGATCGTTAAAACAGTACACTACAGAAGTGATTATCGTCTAATGGCACTCAAAATGGAGTTGTCTACCTTTTCATTCAACTCCGCGATATTCTTGTCTAATCATTAATTTATTTCTTTAAGTTTGATTCACGTGAGCTACAAGTTAATTGAGTGGCTGGAATTCTAATTAAATTTAATTGTCAAATAATAATTACTGGACGATTTTAGCTGCTCGTTAGCTGGTGAAGTCGACTGTTAAGTTGGCATTTCTCAATGAGCACGCAGGATAACGAAAAAGTGTCATTCACTTATTAGGAATAATAAACTAATCAACAACAGACGTAGAGGAGAACTTTTAGAGTATCTGTAGAGTGGGAGGGCACTTAGGCCACATGTGACCCATTGTACATCCTCCCGAGGAGTTGTCCTCCTAGGTCATCGTCCATCCTATCCTTCCCAGGAAGGTGGACAGGCCACTAGGAGACATCTCCTTTACATCGGCAGGTGTAGGCCAAGACTCACCGAACACACACTCTCTTATTGACGATAACTCCGGACACTCGCATAAGACATGTCTGACAGTTTCATCTTCCTGTTCACACATCCTGCATAGAGGTGTGTCCACTAGCCCCATAGTATGGAGGTGTTTCCTTAGTTGACAATGGCCAGTCAGAAATCCTACTGTTAAACGTAGGTTTTTCCTGGTCATCGCCAAATATCTATTTGGCGCCAGCTTCCCAGGGTCGCTCAGGGTGATTATGGCAAGACTGCATCCTTTGATTACATCCCATCTCTTAAGGGATTGAGCATGGGTGTAACGTTTGGCTAGTTCCGCAATTGTCGAAGTCGTTAGGCCGTAGGTGTCACTGGGTCCTGAAATTTTTAGTCCAGCCGCTTCCCTGGCTAAAGAATGCTTTTAGAGTATCTACGAAGTATTGGAGAGTGACATTAAGTTACAATTGATATCTATAATGACAGATCTACGAATAAAATACTGGAAAGGAAAATATTGGGAACAATACTTGGACCAGACATAACAAGAGATGGATAAAGAAGATTCAAATGGAACATAGAAACAGGAGGAGAAAAAATAGTTCGATATATAAAAGTAAGGAAACTGGAATGGATGAGACACTTTATGAGACGAGCACCAACAGAAATATTGAAGAAAATATCTACATGGGCTCTATTAAGACAAGAACAAGGGGAGAACCACGAAGCAGACGGTGGGATCAAGTAGAAGAAGATATAAAAACATTAAAATGGAAAATAAAATGCAAAGTCAAGAAAACATTGTTGTATTCTGTGTGAAAATTTTAATTTTTTAAAATTGTAAATCGCTTTCGGCTATTAAGCCATCTTCATTGCTATACCTGCAAGTAAGTAATAATAGTTGGAATTATGTAAAATAAGAAATAAATAAAGAATTACTTACTCGTCAGGTATATGATACAAGAAACCTAGGTTTGCAATTTTAAAAAATTAAAATTTTTACACAGAATACAACAATGTTTTCTTGACTTTCTAGTAATGTGTACTCAGCTATAAAGATATTCACCATAAAATGCAGAGACAGAATAAAATAGAGAAGTATAATGAAAGAGGCAACCTGGGACATGCCACAAGACGGTATGATGAAAAAGTATAACTTTTCAAAGAAATTCGTTACGGAATTAAGCAACAAGAAGGGATGGGATCCAAATACCATTACCAGACTTGGAAAGAATGCCTTTCAATGGTACACAGACGGCTCAAAAGCAATAGAAGGAACTGGGATAGGAGTGTTCGGGCCAGGAACCAAACACTCTGAAAGCTTGGGAAAAACCTTAAGCATTTTTCAAGCGGAAATCCACGCCATAAGAAAGTGCGCCCAGTTCATTCTTGATAAAGGTTACAGAAGACAAAGGAATATCATAATGTCGAATAGTCAAGCAGCCATTAAAGCACTGAGCTCTTGTGTAATCAGTTCCAAAATGGTGTGGGAATGCCTAGAGAAACTCAATGAACTAGGCAAGAACAGCCTTACTATGGATTCCAGGACACACTGGAATAGAAGGAAATGAAATAGCAGATAAACTAGCGAAGTGGGGGACTGAAATACCTTTCTGGGGGCCTGAATCCTTTTGCGGAATCAGCACCAATGTAATATTGGAAGAAATAGGTAAAGCCGAGAAAAAGAGAAGATCTGACCATTGGAAATATCTAGTAGGGCTTATACAATCAAAGGCTCTTCTGGGTGACTACAACCTGTTGAGATCAAATTCATGCATAAGTCAAAGTAAAACTGCGCTAAGAGTTTTAACAGGGATCCTAATGGGACATTGTCGCCTGAATGGGCACTCGAAAAAGCTCAAAATAGTTGAGGAAGAAAAGTGCAGATTTTGTGGCATGGAAGGAGAAATCTCTATCCACATACTTTCCAGCTGCACAACACTACAGAATCCTAAAGCACAGCACCTGGGAGATTACTGGATAGAAGAGGAACATTTACCTAAGTTGAAGCCTGCAGACATCCTAAAATACCTTCGGGAAATAGGACTAAAGGAACTACTAGTTTCTGAGACTCCTCAGAATCTAAGTAGAAGTAAAAGGGGGCACAATAGATCTTTTAGGTCTCAGTGAATGTCACCTCAAAATACATACATACATACATACAAAGAGGCAAGGACAGATAAAATATAATAAGATGAGTGGTCCTCCACGTTAATAGGATTAAACATAGCATTATTGAACTAGTCATATTCCCTCGGGATTGAACGGCTTTGATGATGATGAATGACAGATCATGTATCATTTCTCATATTTTCTACACTATTCCAGAAGCTTGGTGTCTTCTCTATGGGTTGTGGTTGTATTATTATTACAAAGTGCTCTTTGTAAGCTCTCACAGTCTAGACTTACACCTTGGTTTAATATAAGTGTGTAAATTTGATATATTATGATGATTTTTATGTTCTAGCAACTAGATCATTTTAAACACAAAATTCATCAACAAACTCTCCTTCTAGAGTTTCCTCATACCTTTTTTTGTTATTCGTTATATCGGCCTCGAGGTTAACGCAAGCTAGAGATGTTAGAATTCATTAAATAATTGCCAAAGCCGAAATTCTACAAATGGAAATTTTAATGTTCAAATCAAAGGGTATAGCGGTCCAATGTTATAATTATCGTTTCGGAATGGTTAGAACTGGAGGAAAGATAAGTGAGGGTACGATTCTATCGAAAACAGTTGTTTTCGGTGTAGAGAACAGATCAAGTGCATTGGTGTAGATGAACGTTATTTTTCAGGATGTTTGGACTTATTAATCGCTAACAATGCCAGAAAAAAGTCTTGTAGTTAGGGAGGCGAGGTCGCTAAATGGCGATATTCTCGAGGGCCGTCGAGACCTATCAAAATCGAAAGATAAAGTAATTTCGAAAAGAAAAGCTCGTATGGTGAAAACCATTTTGGCGGTGGGTATGGTTTTTCAAAAAACAGTTACTAAGGCATACTCGAGCGCGTCAGATATTCATACTATCGATTTTTTTTACTAATCTAACCGGCTATCCTAGGCGCGCGTCACTACTATAGAGCTAATACTTTCCTTGTTCTATTAGGTCTAAGGTATCTCTCATATCTTCAACTGCCACGCTCGAGTATTCCCGAAAAATCCCCTATTCGCCTCCCTAACTATTGAATAATGGAGCGTTCGTCAGGAGGGAATAGAAAATACATATTTTTTTTCATTTACTTTTCCCTGAAGAGAAGATACGTCTATGTTCTAATGATTTCTTGGATTCAATTTAAGGTCAAAAGGACATTTCGATGTGATTTTATGCAAATGACACTTAGAATGTCCTTCAACTTAGTCGATCCAGAACAACGAGAAGGAAATAATCTGAGAAGGTTTTCTTTAAATTCAGAAATTGTAAAAAAAATCAAGTTGGAGAAAAGAAAATGTCAGTGCTCTACTATGTATTTTATTTCAGAAAAGTTAAATATTTGCGTGAAACACAATATTGCGAAGTTTTATAACCAGAGCAAACCAATTTTAAAATTTTATGACGACAATTCGGTGGGAAATTAATTTTACGTTTCTGTATTGCAACAAGTTATAATGTGCCCTAATTACATTTATGATTTTTTTATAATTAGAAATAAAAGCAAAAAGAATTTCAAATATTCTGTGCGATTTTTGAATTTGAATATTATATCTTCTGTAAGTTCCTTGTGGCATTACTTATTATTTTTTCTCTTATTTTTTGGGAATCAAACCACAATAATGTTTTATATTTTTTATTTCGACGTTTCGGTAGCGTTCCAGCTACCATTGTCAAGATTAACTAGTAATAAAATAGTTTTTGATCCCTATCTGACACAACAAGAAAAATATGACAACTAGACAATCAATAATATTTTGATGTTTAAGACTACAAAATTTTGTTGTCAAATCTTATTAAGGTCCATTTATAGTAGTTCACATCTCTGGTAAAATGTGAAATGAAATATTTCATTTTATGACATTCTAACAATATGATAGTCTACTAGAAATGGAATCCAGTGAAGTACACGTTCCAGGAACGATTTTTATTGGGATAGCGATCTTTTTCGCTTATTTTGGAAATGTTGTTAATAAAACGCGTTTGTTGTTGCTTTTTGTGTATGATTATTTTTGTTTTCAGTTTGGTGATTTTGTGTATTGAAGATTAATAACCATTCCAATGATAAATCATAAAAAAACCTGGATAAAAACTTTTGATGCTATCCTGATAACGCAGGTAATTGATTATTGGAAATTTCTCTTTCTAGCATTGGTAACCAAATTTGACTACATTAGGCTGAAATACTAGCTACACATTTATCTGCATTTAGTCGTGTTAAAGCACTTTCTTTGATTTTTCGTCTTTTATGATTGGGCTCTTTCAATATTATTTTTGTCGAATCCCATTGAATTTTATACCCCTCTTCCCAAGCATGTTTACAAATACCTGACTTAAAGAACTCCCTATCTTTGATATATTTTTTTTGTTCACTTATTCGGACTTTCAATGGTCTAGATGTTTCACCAAAAGGAGTTGTACATATTTTGAAAACAAAAATAATCATACACAAAAAGTAACAACAAACGCGTTTTATTAACAACATTTCCAAAATAAGCGAAAAAAATCGCTATCCCAATAAAAATCGTTCCTGGAACGTGCACTTCACTGGATTCCATTTCTAGTAGACTATCATATCGTTAGAATATCATAAAATAAAATATTTTATTTCACATTTTACCAGAGATGTGATCTACTATGGATGGACCTTAATAAAATTTGACAACAAAGTTTTGTAGTCTTAAACTTCAAAATATTATTGATTGTCTATAAAAAATAAAAAACATTATTGTGGTTTGATTCCCAAAAAATAAAAGAAAAAATATTGAATATTATAACTTGTGGTGGAATAAACCAGAGGTAGATATTTAATAAATCCCATTGAATAGTACAGATGTAGGGGAGACATTCTTTTATATCTAATTTATTTTAATATCCAAAATATGGTGACATCTGGTTCTATAACATTCATAACTATCACAGCAACTTCTTAGAGATACAAAAAAATTGATAATGCACACGTGAGAGTCGAAGGGAAAGATAAAATTTTAAAGTGATTTTTTAGGGTTTTAATATATCTTGCCCATGGGAAAGTATTTTCTATTTGTATACAGGATGTTCTTATATTAATACTAGCATAGGAACATCTTCAAGTTAAATAGCGTTATATAGTTTATTCATAAATGCGGCTGCTTGATAAACCCTTTAAAAACCAATACAGGATGAACCATCCAAGTGAATCTGTATCTGTAGAGTAGGGAAGGTCAGTGTAGGCTTACAGCACTTAGGCCACATGTGACCCATTGTACATCCTCCCTTCTAGGTCCATTGTCCAACCTGTCCTTTCCAGGAAGGTAGACAGATCACTAGGGGACATCTCCAGGTGTAGGCCAAGACTCACCGAACACACACTCTCTTATCGACGATAACTCCGGACACTCGCATAAGACATGCCTGACAGTTTCCTCTTCCTGTTCACACATCCTGCATATAGAGGTGTGTCCACTAGCCCCATAGTATGGAGGTGTTTCCTTAGTTGACAGTTGCCAGTCAGAAATCCTACTGATAAACGTAGGTTTTTCCTGGTTATCGCCAAATATTTCTTCGGTGCCAGCTGCGATTACCTTTACTCCTGTCGTGCCCTTTAACCCACGTCAGGATAATATTGTTATCTGCCGAGGCGTTAGCTGAATCTAGGGGGCACTCTAGTACTAGCCCCGATATAACACGTTGTCTGTTCAAGGTTAATAGGGTTTGTCTACTATCAGTGCAGATTGTTATGTTTTTGCCAGAAATTCCTTTTCTGTTTAGTTCTTTTGCGGCAATTGAGATACCAGCCAGTTCTGTTTGAACCACGCTGGTATTGTTTCCCATTCCCCACTTAATCCTTAGGCTTAGTGCTCTGAAGTAAACTCCACATCCTGAGCATTCTTTTATTTTTGAGCCATCCAATGTCAACAGCAAGATTTTCCGTTTGCTTCAGGAAATCTTGAACTTTTCTTCAAGAAATTTAGTCTGAAATGTCAAATTTCTTTTTTGAAATGAACTTTCCCAAAAAAAAACTCTAATATGTTACACACTGAGAACGAATATATTGAATGAAAAATCAATTACATCATCTTTACTCATATTTCCAACTATCTAAGACAAAATTTTGATCCGTCTTTTGTCAAGCCAAAATCTAATCACTACCAGTCTAGACCGACATAAGACTACCCGGAGATTTGAGCGGCAAAAGGACGAGTTACAGAACCGGACCGACCCGAAAAGTTATCTTTATAATACGTGTAATAAGCTGCGGGGGCTATTTTGGAGGGCACCTCCAGTACCCGGCTCATAATTTGTAGCTTTTGATGCAATTTATTACCTAATAATTGATTTTTATGCTCCAGCCGTTCCAGAGAAATGTCTAGGAAGAAGCTAGCGATACGAGCCTGGTGGTGGTGGCATATTTTGTTGCTATAAGGTATAACGCTGGAGGTGTGCGACCAGAGATGAAGTACAGGAATGGATAGATGAGGAAATTCGGGAAGGTAAACTACTTCTTGACGCAGGTGCTCACAGGGCATGAAAAGGGAAAGGGAAACTGGAGTGTGTGAGAGATGTGAAGTGGCGGACGATGTGGGACATGTGTTTAGAAGTTGGAAGAACGAGGAAGTTTTGAAGAAGTTGGAAAATAAACTGGGATAGGCGGTGTATTGGGAAAATATGGTGGATATTATGTTGAGGGACGAGGAGGAATATATGGAGATAAGTGGCGTAGTGAAGAGCATGATTGGGGAAAGAGGAGGTAGGAGTGATAGAAGGGAGATGACGGAGAGTATGTGAGGAACTGCCGCCCGTCTTGAAGTATGCTAGGGTAGTGATTCCAAGGCGGGAGTAACGGCGAGTTTGATGTGGGTTTGGTTAGTAGGCATTCCTGTAGGGATGAGTCCAGTACTGTATGGGTACTAGTCGAACATGAGTTTCCCATCTCGACCCGAAAAAAAAGGTGGCTTTACTGAAATTTTTTAAAAGCAACCCCTACAACTTAGTGGAGCTTGAGAAATATGATTTTAAAGTGATCAAACGTTCTGCACATTTAGTATTAACAGAATGTTGAAATCCACAGACCTGTAAAGCTCCTTTTTATTAAATTTTAGGAAATTCAGCGTGGAAAATGTGGAGTGAATCCGTGTCTGTCTTGTAGGATCAAAACTAGACGATGGAAGGAGAGGATAGGGTATATAAAGGAAAGAGCTGCAATAGGGTGCCGCAAGCAATGCCTGTTAGGTCCTTTGCCTTTGCGGAAGGACGATTATTAAGGGAAAATTTCCTTTTCAAGGGATTAAGTATCGCGTACAAGGCTACAGGACCACGATTTATTCTTGTTTCCTAACTGGTTTCGGTTCGGACGTATATCATGCTGGAAGTCTCTATGCACAAGGACCTTCATTCAAAAGTATCTACGTGGTAGTTAAGAAGATGATTATAATTAGTTTTTGGACAAAAAAGCGGGGAATCTATCGGCAGCGATTTGACAAAATATCGAAGTATTTTTGGCAAAGAATTTTAATTAATTAAGTTAATTAATGTTGAACTTAGAGTTCTCATCGAATAAAAACTTTGAAATGCTAACCAAATTTTGTTGAAAAAAATACGAATCATGAGGTAATTACACATATTAAGCAAAGTTTGAGCCCTTGTAAAGAATTAAATATGGATTAAATGGAAAAACTAATTGATAAGAAGTCTAATTTGAAGCTTTATGAATACTATATAAAAATCTCAGAATCCTCAAATTAATTATGACCGTACAATTCCTTATTGAAACTTGGTTGCTACCACTAAAATTTCGGATAAAAATCCATCTCTCGCTTTTCTATCCTTCTATGACTGACATTGTCTCTCTGCTTCGGAGTCGCGTGCCGTTCCATTGTTGATACAACGCTCGCCGGTCTCGGCGGTCTCCCAGTTCAGTACTGACGAAGCTTATAGAGTAGTACGTGAACCAAAATCCGCTTGGACCGCTTGGCTACCTACATATTGCGGAGCTTTCATATTTCTAATAAAATTTTCGTTATGTGAACTTAAACGTGAGGACGTAGGGAAACAAAAAAATATACAAAGCATAATTGTGCAAGGTCGAATTTGGTAGATGCCCCTCAAAGAAAAAAGTTGGTGTGGAATTATGAACCAAACTGCTTTTTTTATATCAATATTCGTATGGCAATTTGCGGACAAATGTTTTTATTTCCATACGATTAGTCTCAGATTTCAATCGACTTGTGATATGGGCAAAAAATGTAATGTATTCATTTGCTGACCACTGTCTGCTAGGAAAGTGGCAGAGCTTCTTCTGAAGCAGTGGCCAGTATATAGAACAGGATTTGAAAGACCAAAAAATTGTGCAATAACTTTTGGCGGACTGCTAAATGTGTTAATTCCCACAGGATTTCTGGTACATTTTCCATTCGCATATTTTGCAAAAAATCTGTTGTGTTTAAGAACCTGGGGACGCAACTTAATATATTTTCTTAATATTTCAACAAGATTCGTATTTTCAATGTCTCCAGTGGTAATTGCAAACTGCCGTATAACTTTTGTTTTTGAAGGTGGGATATCAACACGAAAATGACTTCCTTCGTCTATAACATTTTCTACTGGAAGAAATGTTAATTCTGCTTTTCTGCATACTCCTGCCATTCCAATTATCATTGCAACCTTAGCCATTAAGTATTCTTTGTCATCAGCTTCCACTAAAAATTTGGCAAAATCTTCTTTAATAAAAACTTTTGACTTTTTAGCACTGTACCCGTCCGCTTGCCTTTTAATATATGCTACCAAATTTGTATATTTTTTAATATCAATATTCCTTTTCAGATTTAGTTCAGACCTTAACATTGAGTAAAGTGTCCATAATGTGGAAACTTTTAGATCTTTCTTACCCTCAAAATATGCAAGTAAAACTTTTTCATTAACATGTTTACTTTTCTTCTCATCACACCACGTAACAAATTTGCCGTATGTCAAATCATAAACTGCCTTTGACTTTTTGGGAATTACTGATAATAGAGAATTACCTGCTGCCTCTTCAATATCGCTTGGTAGCTCATCAGAACTTGAATCACTCATTTTTTAAAAATAAAACTGAAAATATATCAATCTCGCTAAAAACCTACCGTCTAGACTTTTTTACAAAATGTCAAACTGACAACTAGCATGAAGTAACAGCAACAAACTAAATTTATGTTCTCCAAATTTTTATCAATTATATTAAATTTTATTTTTTTATTACTTTCTTCAAATTTAGAGAAAATCTTGTATGCCATCAGCTACGAAATGTCCAATTTTGTGTAACTTGTGAGTTTTTAGCCAAAATAGTTATTTATGATATGAGTGTTAAAAGTGAGGTTTTATTTTGTGAGTGAAAACGTTTGTGAAATGAGCGGAGCGAATTGAACAATTTCACGAACAAAATAAAATCACTTTTAACACAAATACCATACAATGTTTTTTGTACAACTTCCCTATTTTGATAATGAAACGAGCGAATTTGCAATGACAATAAATTCAAAATGCATTTTAGTATTCAAATAATCAAAAGATTGTTGTGAATGGCAGACGTTGCCAACGTTATGATTACTAACAAATGAGAAAAGACGCTGTCATTTGAATTTCAGTGTTAAAAATACTTTTAACACTAGTGTTAAAAGTATTTTTAACACGCTGCTATGTAAACAATCGTTTTTAACATTGTTTGCTATCATTAAAAGTGTCACTTTTAATGACAGTTGTACAAAAACGTTTGTTCAATATAATTTAGTGGGGGGTACAGTGTCTACGCTTCCTGCCAAATATAAAATGAATACGTAAAACAGTTTTAAAGTACTGAGCACAATTAGTTTTTCAATTTTTAAACAAAACACCCTGTAACTAAGTAAGCACTTACATTTTATTTAGGTGTTTTGGGTTGAATCTTCATAATTTGAAGTCAGGATTCTACTATTAAAATATTTCCAATTAGTAATGATATTAAATGAATTATTTGTACAACTGTTATGAACTCATGATGCATGAAACCCCCTGTATATTCATTTATATAATTCGTAAAAGCACTACACAATACCCTATTTATCACCATTTGTCAGTGGCTTTGTTTCCCCTGTACGTGGAACGGCATGGAGTTGTCCAAACTTAAATTGAAGTGGAAATGATTAGCATATATTATGTGGTTTATCCGCAACATGTCTAGTGAATTTCAGATACAGAAACGAATCCATTTTATTTGTACCTTTCGAAAAATTCTACTGGTACACTGATGAAGAAACAGAGTACTAATTTTTTTATACATACAGCATTTTTTATTCTAAAAGAAACAGGAAGTAAAGCAGCTTAATTTATTTTTTTTAACCTTAATTAAATTATTTCTGGTGCGCTACTGTTGGATTAGGAACTGTCAGCGGATAGAAAAGATAATAACAAAAGGAATGCATAACTGACAACGTTGGGTGGCCGAAGGCTTTTGGACGAGAAACACTGTCAGTAGTTGTAAAAAATGAGAGAACAAAAATAGAAATTTACTTTCCCCCATCTTTACGCTCCCTCCTGTAATATTAATAATAAGGGGCCATCCATAAAGTATGTCACACGAATTTTAGGACTTTTGAACCCCTCCCCCCGTCCTTGTCACAGGTTGTCACATTTTTATAACCCTTCCCCCTCCTGATGTGACGTCACGCATTTTTTAAATCTATGCATGTATTTAAAAATAATCGAGAGAAAACAGCTATTTTCATTTTTCACTTATTTTTATTACATAATAATCTAATAAAATCAACATAAACTCCAACATTTCATAAAACCGAAAAAACAAACGACTAGTTAGAAAACAATAAACAATTGATAGGGTACAAGCATAAATTTTGCTATTGGTGGGAATAGAGTACACGCATATTACGTATTTTGCTTAGATATTAATTTATAATAGTAAAGTTGATATCAAAAATAACTAATAATAGAAAATGAACCAGTTTCCATTGAAAATTACTTCCAAATTTTAAAATAAAATTCAAATTTCATTGCAGTTTTCGACCACCACCCGAGGATGTCCGAACGCTACCGATTATACGTGTGATGTCATACCATGTGATGACTTTTGTCAATATGGCCGGTATTGCATTAGGTTCTGTGTAGTTTTGTGTTTATATTGTATTTTAATTAACTATTAATTGTTTCATCGACGTAAAATTAATATCATTTATATTTTTGTTTGAGACCATTACGTGTTTATGTGTGCATTTTTTTATTTCTAAAGGTCAACGTAAAGAGGAAAGTGGACATAAATATTCGATATTTCCGAGGATATTTTAAGACTTTTGGAAGAATATATTTTATTTACTAGTTCAGTGTTCAGTGACGATTCTTTCATATTTTATCTACTTGCCCAAAGTAGACTCTTTTATGCTGCTCGAATTTATGAACGTCAACAAATTTAATGACGTCACTCCATGGGGCAGCCATTTTCATGACATAAAGCGCGTTTTCGCGGACTGTCAAATTTCATGATTTTTGAAGTCGTTTTAGAAGTAAAGTTTATATTTTTTTGAGAAAATAGACATGCAAAGTGTTAGGAGACCTTATAAAGCGTCAATTTCCACCAATAGCAAAATTTATGCTTGTACCCTATTGACGCTTTATCAGGTCTCCTAACACCTTGCATGCCTATTTTTTCAAAAAAATATAAACTTTTAAAACGACTTTAAAAATCATAAAATTTGAAAGTCCGCCAAAACACGCTTTACGTCATAAAGATGGTTACCCCATGGTGTGACGTCATTTGTTTACGTTCTTATTCGTGTATCACGTATCATGTGACCTAATTTGTTTCTGAAAGCTATAAAAATGGATAAAGTCGAAAATCACTTCGTATTCCAAGTATTGCATTGTTCCAGTGTGTATATCAACGTCTATTAAAACTCCAGACAAAATATTTGTTACTTTACCTGGTGGCGCAAGCAAAAATACACTTAAGAGAAGGGCATTACTTTTTTTGTGAAGACCATTTTAATGTAAGTACCTACTTCTATGCTGGTAATTTTTATTCTTAAATAGTTTGAGGTTATGTACCTATATGTCTAGTAATCAACCATAAAAACATCATTTTCTTACGACCACACATGGAAATAGGGTTGGTATATATTATATAAATAAAACATAGTTTAAATCGTATTTACGATAATGCTTTAACTCCTCTTATTTTCTCTGCATTAAAGCAGCTGTTTGACTTCATAAATTCAAGCAGCATAAATGAGTCTACTTTGGGCAAGTTATCAGTTTGTGCTTTTACAAAACCTTCGCTAGCCATATCTTTACTCACAAAATATGAAAGAATGGTCACTGAACACTGAACTAGTAAATAAAATATATTCTTCCAAAAGTTTTAAAATATCCTCGGAAATATCGAATATCTATGTCCACTTTCCACTTTACGTTGACTTTTAGTCTCAAACAAACATATAAATGATATTTTTACGTCGATGAAGCAATAAATAGTTGAATAAAATACAATATAAACACACAACTATCCATAACCTAATGCAATACCGGCCATATTGACACAAGAGATATGACATCACACGTATCATCGGTAGCGTTCGGAAATCCTCGGGTTGTGGTCGGAAAGTGCATTGAAAATTGAATTTTAATTTAAAATTTGGCAGTAATTTTCAATGGAAGCTGGTTTATTTCCTATTATTAGTAATTTTTGGTATCATATTTACTATTTTAAATTAATATCCAAGCAAAATATGAAAGATGCGTTTACTCTATTATATTAATTGAAAATGAAAAACTTAATGATCGAGTGCAGAGATAATCTCATAGCGAGAATGCTAAATTATTAATAAATATAGATCAAGTTCGTTAATTTCTCAATCCACATCCAAATTTTGCGTTTTATTATTTTAAATTTTAACATGTGAAGTCACAAAACTATTGACCCCCTAGCCACGTGTCACACGATGTCACACTTCGGTGATACCCTCCCTCCCCATTAACGTGTGACGTACTTTACGGATGGCCCCTAGTTTCCGTTATTTTCATTATCAAACACCTTGTTAACATTTCTCACCCAATCCCTATCGTTCCTGTGACTCTAGTATGTATTAAACAAATCAATTACTATCAGATTTACTTTCTAGGGAACGTATCAATGAATATCTGAAGCTGTAAGCATGACGAAACACGGGCAAACGGGACCGAAAAGGCACCCTACTAATTAGAGTAGCTAAGTGACCACTCTAGGGAAATAGTTCGTGTTGAAATGTTAACCCAACGGCTCGAAACTATATCGCAACTATAGAGTACATTCAATAGCCTTTTTGGTGTGCGTCATCGTTTGAGACGTATATCCGGGTTTTCGCTATGTCGTTAATTTTATTTGCTATTTTGACATGTAGCTAACCTTAAATTTAATTAATAAAATCATCAGGATCGTATTCAGCCAAATTCGAAAAGGCTATGAAATTAATAATTACCAGCTTCTTTTTCTAACTGAAAATAAGTACTTGAGAACTTTCAGAATGCTGATGTTTTTACGTGTATCTAGGTATATTTTTGTATTGTTTAAATAAATATAACAATAAGATCATAAATAATAATTGATCGTGAACAAAAAAGTACAGATATGTCAGTGGGACAGTAGAAACAGACGTAAGACACAACACCGCTACGAAAGGTACGTCTACATCCTATTTTGAATGAAGTAATTTCTCTCGATTAAAAGGTCGCGCTTGTGACATCAACTAATCAAATTATTTTAGTCAAAGATTAGGGTTAACGTTTGTAATACATTTAAACGGTTCATTATTGTGATTTTGATTAGTATTAATCACAGATCTGCTTTATGAGGCATTAGAAGGTTGAAATAACTAGAAAACAATGGCAGTAGAATGAATAATAGAGCTATTTATCTATTGCGGACGAAAGACTGTCTATTATTGTCGAGCCTACAAATTGATAGTCGAGGCGTAGTACGTGAGGAAGAGGTAGGGCTCCTCAGGATTTGGAGTGGTTGAAAACAACCAGTCAGAATGGAATTTTGGTGTAATATACCTTGGTTTAGTTTATCTGAAGCCGTGAAATGAACGCAGTCGAAAACATTCCATATTGCCACGTTTAGCTATGAAAAAGCTAAAGTGCTAAGTATGTAGTGATAGTAATAAGAAAAGGGACTTTTTATTATTAACAATATGATTAAACGTCAATTCTTCAATGTGCCAGTTTCCTTGGATTTATTCTATTAACATTATTTTTTTCAATTTATGAATATTAAAAGATGAGCACTTTTCCAAATTTGCTATGGGCTTCTCCAAGCTCTGGCAGCGTTAAACGAAAACCATAATTAACACACCCTCCGAATTACATAATTGGTGATTTTTATCGAAAGCTGACTTCTTATTGGCAAGCGCGTCCGTGTGTTCTTCCTTCTCACTTCGTCAATTGACTGATATTGATTTATCCAGTGGCGTTGGTATTGTCAGTGACCTTTGTATTTTCAATTTTACTTGGTTAAATAGGTACCGTACGCCATTTGTACGTTTATGACAGATATGCGTCATGTTTCCTCGCCTCTTACCGATGCCCCGTAGCTTCAGATAAACTTGCCAAACTATACACTGATGAATCTGAAACTGATAGAAGAACAGGAGCTCAGGTAGCAGAATAAACATATTGAACATATATTTTGTCTTTATTTCACTTGGTTAGTCTGGCCATGCAAAAAATTATAGACTTTTAGGGAAATTACTGTGAAGTATCACAAGAACTACTAGACTCTTCACATAAAAGGTATAACCACCGTACACTAACTACCGACAAGTAAATTCACTTGCGTCGGAACGTTTGAAATTTTTGGTACATCAGTTTGTTCAAATATTAATTTAAAAGTATCAAGAAAAAACAAAACTTAATTATTCCCTCTAATTATCTAGAACAAAACAAGCACGCACGAACCCACGATCGTATTTTGTATGCCGTAGTTCGTTTTGGTTCGTATATCACCGCAACAGCTAGAAGCTATCCCAGAGGCTGTTGCCATTTCCGCTTTTTTTTACGGTATTAGCAATTGGACTGGTGAAAAAACTACAACTGTGTAGAGCAACACGTGTTTCGAGAGAGATGTTTGTGGAATCCAGCCTCAGGGCACTGTTGTCAGATTCTAAAATAAATAGTGAAAACGGGGAGTTAATTGTGGAGTTGGAAAATTTTGGATAAACGGGAAATAAAATGGAGAATAATCAACAAAATATTTCAGGTGCTATTCGCTGGATAAATTGTTTAGGAGGCTGAGCCTCCTTAGCCTACTCCGAGGAGCCGACACTGCTCGCAACCTCTACCTGGTGGAACAAATTAACAAATTAAAAAGGTAAATTTGATTGTGACATTTGATCCTATAAGGACTCTTCGTCATACTTTTATTTTAACTTATACGGTATATACGTAAGAATTATTGTGATACTGATCTTTCTTCTTGGTGGGCTCCTCGGGGCATGAGCTATTCTCCTAGCTAATCATTCGTATTAGGGTAATCAGCCGCAGGATGATCGACCTCACGTTCCTCTAAACATGCAATATGCTAATGATTTCTTCTTAGAAGTTTAAACTGATTTGAAATAATCGACGGTGTTGCCATTTAGGAGAAAATGTTTTTATGTTGGGGAAAATGTAAAGTGTGACATTCTATTCAGTAGTTTTCTTGGTTGTAATTTAAGAGTAAAACTGCTAGTTACGTCGATGTAAGTCGATGTAAAGCGTTCACGGGGAAATAAGTAGAAATCAATAAGTGCTAGGTCTGGATTATACGGTAATTATCGCATTATTTTAAATGGTCGCCACACCGGAACATGTCCAGTAATTATCTAATATTTGCTATCTTAATAACCTAGTTTTTAGTACTTCGTGTGTGGTTATTATGCAGTTTGATTCAACATACAGCGCCTTGGCTGATCTAACATTAAATACAATATACAGTGTGGAAACCGCTTATGGAATAAAATTATTTATGTCATTATTTTAGACAATTATAAAAAATGCAGAGACACATCAACTTTTGAATTGAGTTGTGCGTTATGTAAACATAAATGTAAATGTACAGGGTGATTCACGCAAGTATGCTATAGTCGGTGTTGTTTTTTAATGAAACACCCTGTATATTTGCATATTTTTGAAATCCTCTTAATGAACCGATTCCAACAAACTAAATAATGTATGGTCAATTATAAATTATATAGGGTGAAATTTTAAAATTAATAATTTATTACACTGAAATATTGGTATCTACTTTTTTAAATTAGCTAAATATGGATTTATCAAAAATCTAAACTAACTAATTATTAGACGTAAGTATTTGTATATTAAACAAAACCTGCTACGCCCATTAATTTTATCATAAATATCTAAAAATTGCCTAAAAACGCCAAAAATTAGACAAAATCGGTAAATAATGTGGATTGTTTTAAATCGGTAAATAATGTGGATTATTTTCTATTCTGTCAGTTGTTGATGTGTTGACTGTTTATACTGAAAAAGTAAAATATTTGTCAAACACTCTTTCCTTGTCGACATAACAAAGAAATATTTAACTGAGACTCACCGAATTGAGATTTTAATGATGATCGGGTACGGGGATAACTGCAGAAGTCAAGTTGAAGTGGCAAACTTATTTAGTCACAGGTATCCCGAATTGCCTAATATTTCACAAAGTACTGTGTCTAAAATTCATGCACATTTCAGAGAACTTGGACATGTCTAACCATTGAAAAGAAAACCACACTTCGTTGAAGATGATGTGAAAGTGGATATGTTGTTTTGTTGTGTCGAAGAGAATCCAACTTCAAGTAAGTACACGTCAAATTGCCCGTGAAAATAATGTTAGTCATATAACTGTTCTAAGATGTTTTCATAAAGAAAAACTTCATCCCTACAAATTAACTTTTGTGCAGGAGTTAACAGAAGACGATCCAGATCGTAGAATGGATTTCTGCGAAAGATTGATGAATAAGCTGAACAGAAATGAGATATCTCTTGGTACCATTCTTTTTTCTGACGAATCAACATTCACATTGAATGGAGAGGTAAAGCGACAGAACTGTAGATATTGATCAGCAGAGAATCCTAATTGGATGCGTGAGACATATACTCAGTACCCTCAAAAGGTGAACGTTTGGGCCGGTATCATAGGCGACCATATTATTGGTCCTATATTTATAGATGGAAATTTGACAGCTGGAGAAAATTTAAATATGCTTAGAAATGAAGTTATTCCTGCGTTGGCAAACTTATATCCCAACGCAATAGATCCTAGCTTACTGAATGAAAATGTTTGATTCCAGCAAGACGGGGCAACACCCCATTATGCTTTAATGGTAAGAACTTATTTAGATGAAATCTTCCCCAATAAATGGATTGGACGAAGAGGTACTATTGAGTGGCCAGCTAGATCGCCAGACCTTACGCCGTTAGATTTTTTTCTGTGGTATTATCTCAAGAACAAAGTATATGCAACACAACCAACTAGCATTGTAGACCTCAAAGACAGGATAACTACAGAAATACGGAATATTTCACATCAAACTTTAAACAAAGTTAAGGAGGAGTTCTTTAGGAGACTGTGCTATTGCCAACAACTAGGTGGAGAACATTCTGAGCATTTATTTCAATGTATTAAAATCAAATACATCAGGTATTTTATGTATTTGTTTAATAACTGTAAAAATAAAAATTTCACCCTGTATAATTCATAATTGACCATACATTATTTAGTTTTTTGGAATCGGTTCATTAGGAGGATTTCAAAAATATGCAAATATACAAGGTGCTTCATGAGAAAAAAACAACACCAGTTATGGCATACTTGCGTGAATCACCCTGTACATTGAAATTTATGTTTACATAACGCACAACTCAATTCAAAAGTTGATGTCTCTCGGCATTTTTCATAATTTTCTAAAATATTGACATAAAGAATATTTATTCCATAAGTGGTTTCCACACTGTATAATCTAATAAAAGAACTTAGCTTTCTATACACTTTTTTTGGTTACGTTTATTGTTTGTAGTTTGGCAACAGCGCCGTTGATTGATTACTTATTTTGTTTATGATAAAAGTAAAACGTATACAAACTAAAAATCGATATCTGATAAAAAGCTTGCAGGTTTATTATTCATGGCGGCTTGCATGACATAAAATTGGAAATTTTGGTTTACTATACAAACCATAACAACATTTTTAGTGTTATTTATGATTTGCTTGTCGTCGAAAAGTTTATTTTAATTCGAAATGTTTCATTAAAAACACAAAGCTTCTACCTTTCACTGACGGTTATTCTTTTTGATTATAAAAAATGTTAAATTTCTCACACACACTGTATACTTGAAAACCTCATTTAAATTCGGATCTTAATTCTTTATATTGAAGTTATTTGTATGGGCATTAATTTTCACTAGTAATACCACTAGAGGTCAAATTATTTCCGGATTTAATTTGACCTCGTGTGGTATTCGTTAAGAAAATTCCACACCAATTGTATTTATTTCCAGCAGCATCAATTTTCGTCTTCATCAAGTACATGCAAAGCCAATCCCAGAATCTCTAAATCAAGAACAAGCAGTACCAATCAACCTGCCATATATAATAATTGCGTTTTTAATATAAACAGTAATCATAATGGTCCAAAGAATTTAGAGAACATCTTAGCTCTAGTTGAAATGAATCAAAATTATTATGTGAACAAATAAAATTTAGATTGTCAAATATAAAAATCTGTCATTATAAACGTCAAAAAAAATTTCCAGTATAATTCGCTGTTGGGTACCCTCCAGGAAAAATTTTCCTCTAAAATTCATCCGTTGCGATAGTGATCTGTCAGAAATACACGTTCTGATTGGTTAAAAATTACATGTGTGGAATTTTCATCAAAACTTATATCTTTGAACCATTGAAATACACCCAATTTCCGATACGTATGAAAATTGAAGTAGAACAATGTTCGCATCATTCTAATTTGATTTGGCCCCAGCTCCTTGTGTACTTTCAAAATGCATGGTTGGTATGTGTATATATTGTGAGAACAGTGAAAAATACGGTTAAAACCCAACTTCTGAAATTGGTGTAAAACGAAATACCTTTTTTACCGTTTGCACCATAACACTATAACAAAATGTTCAAATATTTTATGAAGGTCCATCAAAAACTTGACAAATTTTCCAAAGTTTTTAATTCTTGAACCAGTCATTTAGTTCAATGATTCTCCTGTAGAAATAATGTGCTTGACATTTTGTTGAGTTTGAAAATATACGGTCATTCATTCATTCATACGCTTAGATTGGGCTCAACAGCAGAGGCACTTGAACTGAATATTTGTACCTTTACTCATGTTATCTACCTACTTCCATTCCAGAAGCTTTGAGTCTTCTATACAGGGTGTCCCACGACGAGTTAAAACTATCTGTATATGGCAAAATACTTATAGTAAAATCATGAAAATTTCTACGTTTTGGTTTTTGGATGCGATCTTTTTAACTAAAATATATTCAAAGATGGCAGACTTCCGGTTCTACCGGAAGTCGACTGCAACTTTGTTATTTTGAATAGAACACCCTGTATATTGATACATTTTTGAAAACTACGTAAAATTTTAGTATAGTTTTGTCTGAAAGCTTTTTTCGAAAAATGCATACTTTTTGAGTTATTAATTTTTTTGTAAGAAATTTGACCGTTGCAGACTCTTGTAAATTATTTTTATACGAGGATACCCTTGAATATATGAAAATGGTTTCTATTCGTTTGCTTTAAGCAAGGTCAGACGTAATTGAATCTATGTTGAAAAAATTTTCATTTTGTACAGGGTATGTATAAAAAGTGTTTAACTACATAAATATCGAATTTCTTTATTTTCTTAAATAGAACCTCCCGGTTTTTTCCATTTTAATGCATTCAGGGGTAAAAAATAAGGCAAATTCATGTATTCTTTTCTATACCTAAACGTTACCGTTATCCAGATATTGAATGTTTTCTGTAAATTTTGGGAGATGCAGGTGTGGTCTAAATTTTATTTTGACCCGTTGATACAAGCACTAAGAAATAAAAAAGATTATGTAAATTTGTTTTTAATACATGGTAAAAATGGCAAAGTTGTTACAAGAACATATGTGCTTTATTTGCAGTAAGATATCCTGCATCTCTAAAAATTTACAGAAAACATTTAATATCTGGAAAACGGTAAGGTTTAGGTATAGGGAAGTATACATGAATTTGCCTTATTTTTTACCCCTGAATCCATTAAAATAGATAAAACCGGGTGGTTCTATATAAAAAAATAAAGAAATTTGATATTTATGAAATTAAACTTTGAACACTCTCTATACACACTCTGTATAAAGTGAAAAATTTTTCAACATAGATTCAAATAGGTCTAACCTTGCTAAAAGCAACCGAACAGAAACCATTTTCATATCTTTAAGGGTATTCTCTTAAAAAAATAATTTGTAAGGGTCAGCAACCGTAAAATTTTTTACAAAAAAATTAATAACTCAAAAATATGCATTTTTCGAAAAAAGTTTTCAGACAAAAGTATACTAAAATTTTACGTAGATTTTAAAAATGTATTAATATACAGGGTGTTCCATTTAAAATAACAAAGTTACAAACGACTTCCGGTAGAAATGTAGCATTAGCTTTATAAACATTTTGATTTTTTAACCCCGTTGTTATCTTCGTTTTTAAATACTTTATAATCCTATAAAAATAATAAAGAGATTTCAAATGTTAACTGTTTTTATTAAAAAAAAAGGTAGAACGTGTCGCGGGATACACGGTAGGAACTTTAGTTCCTTTGAAACAAAAATTATGTAATACATCTGACGTTATAGATAAACGATTTGCATATTCTTTGGTGGTCGAGTAGTAAGCATACCAGACTATCACGCAGTAGACCCGGGTTCGATTCCCCGTGAGGAAGTTTTTTTTATTGTTAATTTTATTTTTAAATAATTATTTTGCTTGTTATTAATAACGACTACAGGTAGACGTTTGAAATATTTAGCAGAATATTCATTATTATAGATAATGGTACGGTACCTTTCATGAGGGAGTTCGACTGGTAGCATCTTCTTATAACAGCATCGTATATTTAAAAAAGGAAACCGTAGCATTATACAAATTGGACATGTACATGTACATACATGTACAAGAACTGTACGTTTACCACAAAATTAGTGGAAGCATAAAATTGAATTGTAAAATTTTTAATTTGAGGTTATATTACAGTTTATAGAAATTTTCATTTTCTAGATTTTTTCTTAAGTGGGTCGTAGAAAAAATATGCTCCTCTACTCGTGTGGATTGTCCATATCGCACTTGAACGATTGAGCTCTCCGCCTACGGCGTCGTGCTCAAACTTCGTCCTCGTGCGATATGGCCATCATATCCACACTAGTTGCACCAACTACTAACTCTTTCAAAATATGCCCTTTTACATTTAAAAACAACCTGCCAAATGTCAAATCAATTTATCCATCCATTTTAAAGTTATCGAATTAAAGCATTCAAGTTTTCAAAATTTCAACACCCTGTATTTCGAAAAGTAAATGTGCTAGACCCCTTAATCGCGCAAAAAAAATTATGGAAATAATAGTAAAAATTTATCCGAACAAATACAAGAAGATCACCAGCACTGCGAATACCAGCTTTGCATAGAATTTTAATATAGCATCTGTGGTTCAGTGGTAGAATGCGCGCATTCCACGCGGTCGGCCCGGGTTTGAATCCCGGCCGGAGCATATGAATCGCTGCTTCGTAAACGAGAGAGACTAAGGAGAGAGCACAAGCACGCAAGCAAGGCACATAACGAAGCAACGTAACATAACGTAGCGTAACGTAACGCGTAACGGTCAGATCTTTTGCGTCGCGACCCCTGGTCGCTCAAACATAACCTGACGTAAAGAACTAAAGTTCCAAAAATAATGTTATGGTGCAAATGACTTTTATAGCTAATTCAATAAACCAAAATTTAATAAATACTTCCCATGAGTGTATCGCACATTTTTTATTTTTCAATTTCTGCTACTCGCGCTAAAAATTTTTAGTGCCATTATTGCTTTATACATTTTTGGTGGTATATATGGCGAAGATATGGAAAACTGATTATTAAAAATTGCTTTTAGTTATAATAATAAAAAAAGATATTCACCAAGAGATTATGCAAAGTCGTAGATCGTTATGGCAGTTAAATATCAACTTTACGCATACTATTCGTCCTTGTTCGTTTTAAAGAATTAATTAATATCCAGTATTTAAGAATTTTATAATTAATTATTATTGTTATTATTGGTATAATCAGTCGACCGTTATTATCGGAATTTTAACATAAATTTACATGATCCTACATGAATGGAATCATCACAAATAATGTTGAAAGTACAGTTGAACATTAATCACGAAAATCCAAATTTCAATATTTTCGGCTTTAACAGTTGATTTACTTTTCAATAACGATGGTATTCACAGGGGTTGATTATATTCAGTTTGATATGTTAATATTTTATACATTTCGGAATGGAAACAAACCTTCATTACTTTTAATTGGACTAGTTTAAAGCCTTATGTCAACTTATTTGGCAGGGTATTTATTCACTTAACAATAACGTTATGAAAATCGGAAATGGGAAATTGGAATTTAGTTTACCACAAAGGACCGTAAATGCAAGAGCACAAAATTCAAAATTTTTGTTTTTGAGATGGTGTGTTTCTGGGTTTCGTTTTAAGACTGCCTTTTTTGTATATATCGAAGGAAATATAAGTTTTGTGAAAAATCTTTTTATACCACAAATTTTACTCCAACTTCAGTATAACTCGGAACCCTCTGTATTTAGGTATAGGGAACCATTATGGAGGAGTATTATATTTTTTAGGTGCAATCAGAAACTGCAATAAAATATAGGGTGTTCCATAAGAAAAAATAAAACTTTGATACGCCACACTTTATTGGAGCACCCTGTATATTTCAAAATATTTTCAAATTATAGTTTAAGTTGGAGTAAAATTTGTGGTATGGAATATTCTCTTCAATATTTGTCCTGTCCTGGACTTTTGCTCAACACTGTAGAAGGGGCAAGTGGCCAGTGAAAACAAAACAATTCTTCAATAGTTTTATTTTACTTTCCAACAGAGAAAACTTTATAGTTTATTTAACGTCAGTTGAAAAAAAGAAGCAATATTTCCAACAGATAATGAAGTGAGCGAGAGAATTGCAAATGAGTTGTTCTAAGTGGTAGTGAAATCGTTTTATTTGCAAGCTTGCGGAAGCAGCATTAGAGAGAGAGGTTCATTGGGCCGATTGAATGAAATGTTTTCCGGTATTTTATTAAATAGGTCAGGTCTGAAGCATAAAAATCAACTCGATGATTGGTTTTTCGGGTAATCGATATAGTATATATGAAATAAATTGCCAACGACATTTCTCTCGATAATACCCAGCGTATGAATTTATTTTATTCTAAAACAAACTTTTATACAACCAACTACAAATGAATATTTGCAACTTTGTCGAATCTAAAACTTTACGGCACGTCCATATGTTGCTAGAACTTCTGTTTAACTAATTCGGACCTACATGCTTGGAAAAAAGCTATAAAACTTTTTAATTCGACTATATACATTGAAAATAGTTTACTGGTTTTGTTTGCCGTTCATTCTGCATAGCTAGGTTGAAAAAATATCTATTTTGTATGTTTAGATATTGGATGTAGATCAAGTTTAACTCGTTGTTGCACTAGAGGTCAATAAGACGTCGAACACAATCCGCTGTAACACTGAGGGACGATCAGGCATCGAGTTCTGTTCGCTAGGACACAAGGCGACGATCAGACATCGAGTTCCAGTCGCTATGACACAAGGGGACGTTCAGACTTCGAGTAATATTCGCTATGACTCAAGGGGACGATCAGGCATCGAATAATGTTCGCTATGACACAGGGGGACGATCAGACATCGAATAATGTTCGCTATGACACAAGGGGACGATCAGACATCGAGTTTTTTTCGCTATGACACAAGGGAACGATCAGACATCGAGTTTTTTTCGCTATGACACAAGGAAGTGATCAGATATTGAGTTCTGTTCGCTATGGCACAAGGGGACGATCAGACATAGAGTTATGTTTGCTATGAGGCAAGGAGACGATCAGACATCGAGTTCTATTCGCTGTGACACAAAGGAACGATCAGACATCGAGTAATGTTCGCTAATACTCAAGGGGACGATCAGACATCGAGTTCTGCTCTTCATAATTCAGCGGGACGATCAGACACTGTGTTCTATTCGCCATGACACTAGGGGACGATCAGACATCGTGTTCTGTTCGCTATGACACAAGGCGACGATCAGACATCGAGGTCTGTTTGCTATGAC
>CAJUYG010000748.1:42114-67231 GCA_910591675.1 Galerucella calmariensis
CTATGACACAAGGCGACGATCAGACATCGAGGTCTGTTTGCTATGACTTAAGGGGACGATGAGACAGCAAGTTCTGTTCGCTATGACGCAAGGCGACAATCAGACATCGTGTTATGTTCGCTATGACACAAGGGGACGATCAGACGACGAGTTCTCTTCGCTATGACACAAGGGGACGATCAGACGTTGATTTATGTTCGCTATGACAGAAGGGAATGATCAGACGACAATTTCTGTTCGCTATGACGCAGGGCGACGATCAGACATCGAGTTATGTTCGCTATGACACACGGGGACGATTATACATCAAGTTATGTTTACTACTGGTGTAGTTATACTTACTTTATTGTATAATATTTTTCCAAGTTAACTTTTAAAAACACTGTATAACAATTGAATTGGTTTTACTCGGCCAACTTCTTTCTCTAACCTTATTTCCCAATGAAAATCATTTAACCCGATCTCAGACTATGTGCGGCGTGAAAAATTCAATTTTGAAAAGCGGTCAGCCTCGGTTTCAGAGTCTTTATTGAGTTTTATACTTGTTCGGACATTTTCCCGACTCGAGGGACAAAAGGAAGTCTTGGTAAACGTTAGTTGGCTATTCTGGATTATACCCGCCTACCGGTATTTTCAAATGCACTTTAAATATTACATAAATGATTTTTCGAAATGTTAAATACGATAATTTGAATTTATAGAATCGTCGTGATTGTATATTGGATCACACTGTATTTGTTAGTGTACTTGATTATATTGTTACTGTTATGGACGATATCCACTTTGTAAGACTTTTCGTTTAGACAAACTTAAATAAGATGCCGGAATGTGAAAAACTAATTTCGATGTATAATCTCTATAAGCAAAGAAGAAAAAGTGTTTCGACTTGGGGAAACATCTAGTCGTTGGAAGTTAACAGAAAGACAATAACTGATCGAAACTAAATCTAACTTTGGTCGTTGGAAAGTATAAAATACAAAAGTTTCTTGTTAGTCAACAGTTCAACTCTTGGGAATTACCACTTTTTAAAAGGATCTCTTGAATATCGGCTCGGTGATCTGGCAGTTTTCGGTGAACAAATGGGCTTTACAGTTTCTTTTTTCTCTGGTCGGTATTTACATAATTTTCTTCTTCTATATAAATGTTTTTTTCCACTACTAGCTGTGATGTTGACAATTATTGCTTCTTCTATGAGTGGTTAATATTTTTTTCTATTATTCACCTAGTTCAATAATCGACATATTCATACATATTAGATTATACAGAGTTCGGCAAAAGTCCGGGACCGGACAAATATCGCAGAAAATATAAATTTTTCGGAAAATCTTTTTGTACCACAAATTTTACTCCAACTTAAACTATAATTTGAAAATATTTTTAAACATACAGGGTGTTCCAATAAAGTGTGGCGTATCAAAGTTATATTTTTTCCTATAGAACACCCTATATTTTATTGAATTTTCTGATTGCTCCTCAAAAATATGATACTTCTTCATAATGGAACATTTCGAAAAAAATTAAAAACCCATTGATATAACAAATTCTGGCAACTTTTCTCTTACATCTAAATAGTTGGACATTCGCGGAAGGTATTCCACGATTGAGTACCAAATATCTATTTACAGGGTGTTCAGAGTTTTCAGTTTCATTATTAGATCATTTAATGTGCAGTATCAGGCTTATTTCAAATGGAACACTCTGTATTTTAATACTTCATCAGCCTTTTATTTTTAAGGGGCAATCAGAATATGCAATAAAATATGGGATGTTCCATAAGAAAAAATATAACTTTGATACGCCACACTTTATTGGAACACCTTGTATATTTCAAAATATTTTTAAATTATAGTTTAAGTTGGAGTAAAATTTGTGGTATAAGATTTTCCGAAAAATTTAGATTTTCTGCGATATTTGTCCGGTCCCGGACTTTTTCCGAACTCTGTATATTTCGCGAATTCAGGGATAGTAGTTCAACAAAAACTTTTGGAACATAATTTTGTATACTCAGGAGATTGTTTTTAACATATTTGCTGTTAAAAATTACCTATCAAGATAAAATTATTTGAATAAAAATGCCACTAGTTTAAAATTCGCGCTCATAAATAAAAATTGCATATACACTATGGTGCTGAAGACATTTATTCCACTCAGGGCAAAGTCCCTCGCGAAATAATCTTGGTGCTCGGTAAATAATAATGGTCTTCACCACTTTGGTGTATAATAAACTATTAACCCACTATAAGCAACATTATGACGCATATTTCTCTACCACTGATAACTTTATCTCCACTTACAAACACCTCTGTCATCCCACGTTTTGATTTTATATTGAAAGACACTCCTATTATTACCCAAAAAAATTACCATAAAAATAAATATGGCACACCAATGGAGTCATGAATTCACATTATCGAAAACAATATAAATCAGCTATTTATTTACATAATTTTTTATAGAATTTATAAATAAGAAGTTTTTTATTTGCGGCCAAGTGTCATAAATTTTATTTGATTTTAATTTTATTTCCTACTAGATAGATAAATGTTTCTGAAAAGTTATTTTTTGTAAAGGTGGTATGGAAATAGTTATTCGTAAAGTAACAGATTGTCGCTTGAGAAAGAATGTTGGCGATCTTTTGATAGTCGCTAGTAAATGACTAATTACTATATTCGTTCGCTTGCTCCAACAAATTTTGTAAAGGAAAGTCACCAAATATGGAATAGTATCCTAATATGGAATACCTTCATTTCTCTAAGACTATAAGTATGAAACGCAACACTCGACCATCTTCTGTTTCATTCGGTCCACTAACTATCGCACCCACACCATCGAGTCAGTTGCGCGAATGCTTCACGTGTGGCAGGCGTGTTTTGTTGTCGTGCAGAAAATTTTAAAGGTAAGTAATAAACTAGTATTACCAGCTGTTATGTTTGTTTACATGAGTGTTATACTATTTAGTATATCGGTATTATGTTTATTTCACCATTTTGTGATATTTTGTCATTAAAATATTGTGACTTTAAAAAATATTTAGAAGAGCTTGAACTAGTATAAAAATCCAAATATGGACAGTCGTCGGATGATGGAATATTAAATTAAATGCTTGATGTGTGGGCTCTGGGCACATTATGATTGTGCTGGTCCAGAATTTGATACTTGGATCTGTGACTTTTGCAAGTAATTATGTAACTTCTTACATTTATCACAATATATTATATTTATTTAATTGATCTCAAATATATGAATGTCCATTTTTGTTATTGTTATGCTGATTTATGCTTATATTCCATATATGGATACCTATTCCATATTTGGTTACTCATTGGTGATTTTGTTTTTTGTGTTAGATTTTAATTTGATTACTAATATATTTGATTAAAGGCTGTTAAATACTACATATAAATGTATGACTGATTAGTAAAAACATTAAACTGATTTAATTCATATGAAGTTTTTTTTATATCCCAAAAACAAAATGGTTTTCAATATTTGGTGACATAATTACTTGCAAAAGTCACAGATCCAAGTATCAAACTCTGGACCAGCATAATCATAATGTGCCCAGAGCCCACATCAAGCATTTAATTTAATATTCCATAATTAGACTCCGACGACTGTCCATATTTGGATTTTTATACTAGTTCAAACTCTTCTAAATATTTTTCAAAGTCACAATATTTTGATGACAAAAGATCACAAAATGGTGAAATAAACATAATACCGATATACTAAATAGTATAACACTTATGTAAACAAACATAACAGCTGGTAATACTAGTTTATTACTTACCCTGCTACACGTGAAGCATTCGCGCAACTGACTCGATGGTGTGGGTGCGATAATTAGTAGACCCAATGAAACAGAAGATGGTCGAGTGTTGCGTTTCATACTTATAGTCTTAGAGAAATGAAGGCATTCCATATTAGGATACTATTCCATATTTGTTGACTTTCCTCTAAATTATGTCAGAAGTCTAAAGTTCTTCTTGATGTCCAGGTATTTAATGTTTGTTTGGCGAAACTTATTGAGATGCCAATTGTAGACTCTGGTCCGATAGAAACACGTGCAGCTCCCTCCCTTGCAAGAGAGTCTGCCTTCTCGTTTCCTTCCATGACAGAATAGCCAGGAATCCAGACCAGCAATTCTTCACTGAGTTCTCCTATTGAGGAGAATCTTTTTTGGCAATCTTAAACCAATTTCGACGTTACACGGCGAGAGCTGAGTGCTTTCAAAGCCGCTTGGCTGTCCGAGAAAAATTTTATTATTCTATGTATGAGATTGGCTTGCTCCAATCTCTCCACACATGAAACAATGGAATGGCGTAAACTTCCGCCTGAAATACGGTTGCATAGGATCCTAGAGAGGTTGAAATGTCTGTCCTAGGTATGGGCACTAAGCCCGTGATTATTTTTCATTTGTGAAATAATTTAAAACATCGTAAACCAAAATGACAGGTGATATTACTTGACAGGTGCCAACAATGATGTTATATACAACAACCCTGTAGATTAACCGAATTAATGATAAATTCATTGTCCCATTTTTCTTTTCTAAACAGTATTTGGAATATAAGAGTGTATTTATAAAAATACTGGTATCTAAAAAGTTTCCTGGAATTTTCAAGCCGATCTCTTTTGATTCGATTAAAATTCGAAGGATCGAAAACCGGGCGAATTTAGAACTGTCCAATATTATGTCACCGACATGCAATATTTGTTCGAATTTATGAGGGGTACACCTGGAACAATAACTCGGCCCGACATGCAAACACAAACACACACCTGTTCGGACCCGTTCTATATCAGGTATACCAAGGAATATATTTTATTATCTTGTCTGTTATCTAATCTTTTAGTCTGTTTAAATTCACCATGGCGTAATGGGAAGTTTCATAACAAAACCGCTTTTTTTAAAGGTTTACGTAAAATTATTTAAGCAAGTTAAAATAGAAAATTTTTTACGAAAATAATTTTCCGAAAATATTGATGGCGACGCCGGGAGCACTCTACCCCTAACCAGAAATTTTGGCGAACCCACTAGTGTTCCAACCAGTGGTAGCGTTCTTTAACGAGCTCAAAATCCATGGACTCGGGACCTCGGTTTTACGTCTCCTCCGAAAGACGGCATATCTACATTATACCTCGTACTCATTGGTATAATCAAAGATTACAGAATAAAAATATAAGATGTTTCACTCCAGGGCGGTTTGATTCAAGTTACTGTCCCAAACGGACGGCGCTCTCATAAATTATGTTTTCGACTCGCTTTTGTTGTCAATAACGAGACCGGTAGATACCAGATAAGTTCGAGAAGCTTATTTTATTTTATGCCATACAGGGGTAATTAGAGAAATATATATTTAAATTAATAGGATTCTTTATCACAAAAGTTTATTTTGGAAAGTTAATTATTTCGAAAAATGTTCGGGATATGAATTTGAAAAGGTAAGTAAAAAATAAACTGGAACAACCCATCACAGCACAACACACGGGCATTTTAAAATCACTTTTATAATATTATTGTTACTTTTGGAAGACAGGAGACTAAAATGAAATAAACAAAATTCTCTGGCCCTTAATTCTTAAGTACTAACACACTTAAACACACTGTCTCACAGACAGTCAGTATCGAAAGGTTGAGTATAAAATATATTTCCACTCCCGGGCTCCAAACGTTGGCCAGTAACGTAATTTCAGTACACATCAGCAAAAATTTCCAAAAAAATGCGAACAAGCCCAACTTTAGGCTTGATATTTTTCTCATTAGTCTGTTATTTTTTTGTGTTTTCTTGCTTTATGTACTTGTTTATATAATATCCTTATTATAAAATATCTTATTTTAATTTTTGTCCGTAATTTTGTATTAGCAAATATTACAAAATATTTAGTGTTTAAGCTTTGCTATTAAAGAGAAAAATATTAATATGATTTTTAACAATTTTAACAATTAATTAAAAACTTGACAATACCGTATGTTAAGGGTTTATCAAAAAGAATTAAGAAAATTGGTAATTAATTCATAATCGAACTAGCTTCAAATCTAACAATACGTTGAGATCTATACTAACAAAAACAAAACCAAAAAATGAAGAACAATCTTCAAAAAATTGCATGTATCAGATATCTTGTGAATGCGACAAATTCTATTTAGGTGAAACATCTAGATCTAGACCATTGAAAGTCCGAAGAAGTGAACATAATAAATATATCAAAGGTAGGGAGTTCTTTAAGTCAGGTATTTGTAAACATGCTTGGGAAGAGAGGCATAAAATTCAATGGGATTCGACAAAAATAATATTGAAAGAGCCCAATAATAAAAGACGAAAAATCAAAGAAAGTGCGTTAATACAACTAAATGCAGATAAATGTGTAGCTAGTATTTCAGCCGAATGTAGTCAAATTTGGTTACCAATGTTAGAAAGAGAAATTTCTAATAATCAATTACCTGCGTTATCAGGATAGCATCATAAGTTTTTATCCAGGTTTTCTTATGATTTATCATTGGAATAGTTGTTAATCGATACACACTTCAATACACAAAATCACCAAACTGAGTCATACATATTTTGAAAACAAAAATAATCATACACAAAAAGTAGCAACAAACGCGTTTTATTAACAACATTTCCAAAATAAGCGGAAAAAAGCGCTATCCCAATAAAAACCGTTCCTGGACCGTTGATTCCATTTCTAGTAGACTATCATATCTTTGGAATGTCATAAAATCAAATATTTTATTTCACATTTTACCAGAGATGTGATCTACTATAAATGGACCTTAATAAAATTTGACAACAAAGTTTTGTAGTCGTAAACTTCAAAATATTATTGATTATCTAGTTGTCACATTTTTTTCGTTGTGTCAGATAGGGACCAAAAATTATTTTATTATTAGTTAATCTTGACAAAGGTAGCTGGAACGCTACCGAAACGTCGAAATGAAAAAAAATAAAAAAAAAACATTATTGTGGTTTGATTCACAAAAAATAAGAGAAAAAATAATAAATAATGCCACAAGGAACTTACAGGAGATAATTATTTAATAAATTGGAAAAATCAACAACATAAACATAAAACACGAACAACCAATTATAAGCACCGTTCTAAAATAACAGCGCTCGACGGGCGACGTCCCGTATAATATGCCAAATTAAATGCAAGTAAGGACGTAGCGACGTACTGTACCATCCAAGTCACTAGACTGTCAGTCACCAGCAGCATTGGTGCTTTACGCGATAAATTCGAACGAGTGAAACATGTTATATTTTTATTCTGTAATCTTTGGTATAATGCCTGCGAGCTGTGATATGCTAGTCCGCTGCAGGCTGTACGGGCCCTATACGATGGTTTTCCCTGGCATGGTCACCCATCCAAAGTACTAACCATGTCCGACCTTGCTTGACTGTAATTATCGCATCAAACGCGTTCAACTACAGTGCTATGTCGTCACCCCTAATCTCCATGGTTAACTAATCGTTTTTATGTCTTGGGGGTATGTAATTTTGATAATCAGCTTCTATCCTGGATGTTATTTCTAGCATAGACCGTTTTCTCTATCAAATAGACCATGTAGACTATTAAGATGATGATAACAAAGTACCACACATCGTTAGAGTCCAACTTAATTTATAGTAACAATAAAAAATAATAATAATAGTTCGTTATTCGACCAAACACAAAACGTTTTTAAAAAGATCCAATCTCAAATGTTTTACGATTATTTTCTTTCAACGTTTCAACTACTTTAAATCTCTCACAACAATTATAGAATAAATAACGTTTACGAATACTATTTTCGATCGAGTTATTTTAATTTTTTCAATTATTCGTACGTTGACCTTTTTTTCTCTAAATACACCGAAATAAAAATATATAATTGAAAAAGACATGATAACGTATAAAAACACTTGTTGACATTTTCTGGGGCCAGTCTACGAATGTGAATATCGTAGTCGACACCTTTTGCCCACTGCACGAATATTTATCTACCAGCGGCGGACCGATTTATATTTTTTTGGGTCCGATGTTTTTTTTCGGATAAAGGATATTTTACTTTTAAAAGTCTTAAAATGTGGTACAGTCTTTCTTAAAACTCTTATATTCGTGAGAGGTCAGTGAGTCAGATGCTGCAAATGCAATACGCATATATACAGATGGCTCAAAAATGAAAGAAGGCTCAGGATTAGGGTTGTCAGATTTTAAAATTAGGAAAGCGGGAGGATAATGTACACGCACAAGATAAATAACTATGAGCATGTTTGATAGAATGAAAAACGAAAGCACATTCTTCTCATGCGGTCAATCTTGTGAATCTTTAGTCGTATTTTTCTTGTGTTTTTCCGTTTTCATATGTTTAATTATATCGTTTTCTCCGCCGTGGTTTATTGTAAATTGTGAGTCGCAAATCGTACATTTATATATATATATAGCAGCACTACAGGCCTATCTGGCCCTCGGCTTCGAGATCTTTCACTCGCTCTTTCCATTTCTTGCTGTTCCTCGCCTCGTTTTCCCAGTCCCTAACTCCCACTGCTCCCAGATCTCTCCTAACCTCTTCCAACCATTTTTTCCTTGGTCTTCCTCTTCTCTTTTTACCACCTTCTCCACTTTTCAGCACTCGTTTTACCCATCTATCTTTCGTCATTCTACCTATATGTCCCAACCATCTTGCTCTCTGTGCTTTAATTATACGGGTTATACTTGGGTACTTATATAATTCTGAGAGTTCTTTATTTGTTCTTCTTCTGTAGATTCCATCTTCCTTAATTCCACCATAAATTTTTCTGAGCATTTTACGTTCCCATATTTCTAATTTATTCTGCTCTTTTTTGTTCATTGTCCAAGTTTCACAAGCGTAGGTAACTGACGGTCTTATTAAAGTCTGGTACAATCTTATTTTAGCTGATCGTGATATGTCTTTCGATTTTAACATCTTTGATACCATTCCTGCTGCTTTACTGCCCTTTGTTAATCTTTTTTCTATTTTCCTTTCTTCGTCTCCTTTATTTGTGATAGTGACTCCCAAATATTCGATTTGTTCCACCTTTTCTATTCTGTAGCTTTTATTTCCATCATAGGGAAATGATGGAAATCGTACATTTAGCTTAAAAAATATCTTTGACCCTAACAATCCAAGGATAATTTTACATTCCATTTAGTTTAATTTCTGGCAAAAATATAACAATCTGCACTGATTGTAGACAAGCCCTATTAGCCTTGAACAGACAACGTGTTATGTCGGGGCTAGTACTATTATAGAGTGCCGCCAAGGTTTAGCTAACGCCTCGGCAGATAACAATATTATCCTGAGGTGGGTTAAAGGACACGACAGGAGTAAAGAAAATCGCATTGTCGATTCTTTAGCCAGGGAAGCGGCTGGACTAAAAATTTTAAGACTCAGTGCATCTACGGCCTAACGACTTCGACAATTGCGGAACTAGCCAAGCGTTACGCCCATGCTCAATCCTTTTAGAGATGGGATGGAATTAAAGGATGCAGTCTTGCTAGGATCACCCTAGGCGACCCTGGGAAGCTGGCGCCGGAGAAATATTTGACGATGTCCAGTAGTTTAACAGTAGGATTTCTGACTGGCCACTGTCAACTGAGGAAACACCTCCATACTATGGGGCTAGTGGACACACCTCTAAGCAGAATGTGTGAACAGGAAGATGAAACTGTCAGGCATGTATTATGCGAGTGACCGGAGTTATCGTCGATAAGAGAGTGGGTGTTTGGTTACTCTTGGCCTACACCTGCCGATATAAAGGAAATGTCTCCTAGTGACCTGACCACCTTCCTGAGAAGGACATGATGGAAGATGACCTAGGAGGACAACTCCTCGGGAGAATGTACAATGGGACACATGTGGCCTACTCTACAGATACAGATCCGTGAGAGGGGCTTCTCTAACATTCGTACTAAGGTGATCGAGCAAGATGCAGTAACTTCGCTGCTGGCTTTTATCCGTCGCCAGTGGCATCACACCTTATTGTATCGTTTATTCGAGGGTACTTTATAAAAGGGTCTGTTTTAAAGCAATATTTTCAAGTCAAAAAATAAAAAAAAGTCCTGAAGCTGTTGAGGTGAGTTATTCTTAATTAAAACGCCATTTAGCGACGAAAAATTCCCAACTGAAAAGCCACAAATCTTCCGAAAACTTACAGTTTCGCTGTCCGACTCAGAAAAAGAGGAGGGAAAAAAAGTGTAATTGGCAAACTTCGGAATCCATTCAATTGTTTTCACAAGCTAATCGTACAAAAAGGTTCTCTCACGGATAGAATCTCGTTTACGTGCTATAGGAAAATACACAATTGGCTGTTACTTTGCTAAAAGTAGACCTTTAAACTTAGATTAAATGACTTTCAAGCTTTGCCGTTTTACACCTTAGGCTCTTTAGTTCGAAAGCCGAGAATAAAAATGGGATTTCTTTATAAGCAATTTCTCTACTTTCATATAAAGAACCATATAAATTATAGACCCAATAGTTTTAATAATAAAGGGAACGGAATAATCAACATTAATCTAGTTTTTAAAATAATTAAAACATCATAAAAACATAGAGAATTCGACAAAAGTCCGGGTCCGGACAAATATCGAAGAAAATATAAATTATGTGTAAAATATTTTTATACCACAAATTTCACTCTAACTTGAACTATAATTTGAAAATATTTTGAAATATACAGGGTGTTCCAATAAAGTGTGGCGTTATTTTTTTTATGGAACACCCAATATTCCGAGTTTTGCTGACTTTTTTAAATGTGAACATTTCGAAAAAAGTTAATAACTCAATGATATAACAAATACTAGCAAATTTTCTCTTACATATAGATAGTTAGACATTCATTGAATATATTTCACGATTGAGTACTAAGTATCTCTTTACAGGGTGTTCAGAAGTTTCAGTTTCATTATTAGATCATTCAATGTGCAGTATCAGGCTTATTTTAAACGGAACACCCTGTATTTTAATAATTCATCATTTTCAAAAAAACGTCTTCTTTCGAATAGTATAAGGGTGTCCCATACCCAGGCATTATACTTTTCGTGCAATTTACAATTTTCTTTAATTGTATGCTAAATCGATTTTAAAACATCTGCAATTCTCTTTAAATTTCAAACCAATGATCATGGCATAGTTGTTGCAAGAAACTTGATAGATCACGTTTCAAGCCTTCAGAAAATATAGGGTTCTGCTATCCTATACCGAGTGGTTAAAAAGATAAAGCCACTATCACAGAAAAATCACTATCCACTTAGACATTTTATGAAATAACAAAAAACAAAAAGTTTATTACTTTTAGTTGTTTGTTGTTAGCTCCGTTTTTATTCATGTTGTATTTTAATGTTTTAAATAATAATAATTAAACCAATCTTCAACATAACACTTATATAGTGTGAAACTTTTTTGTTTTTTGTTATTTCATAAAATGTCTCTAAGTGGATAGTGATTTTTCTGTGAGAGTGGCTATATCTTTTGAACCACTCGGTATAGGACTACTACCACTACTACTAAATGTACAGGCGAGCCTTGTCCTGGACAACTCAAGCCAAGGTTCCGACACTGAGGCCACTGGCGGGCCCATTGTGCCAATCCTGCTACCCAGTCATCCATGAAGCCGAGCCCTTCAATAAAGGCCACAACCTTTTTCAGTGGATGCCTGATTGTGTCTCCAGGAGCCATGACAGTGACTCCGAAGATTCGCCTGCGTAATACAGCCCAGTATGGACACTCTAAGAGAACATGAACTGACGTTTCATCAGTCACGCCGCAACCCCTACATAGGGAACTTTCCTCTACTCCTAGATTGTAGAGGTGCTTCCTCATACAGCAGTGCCCTGTTAGGAGTCCTGCTATCTTCCTTAGCCTACTCCTTGGTAGTTCAGTGGCTGCCCTGGCGTGTCCATCAGTCCATCCCTTCAGTAGAACTCGGTATAGGAAAGCAAAACCCTATATTTTCTGAAGGCTTGAAACGTGATCTATTTAGTTTTTTACAACAACTATGCCAAGATCATTAGTTTGAAATTTAGAGAGAATTGCAGATGTTTTAAAATTGATTTAGCATAAAATTTAAGAAAATTGTAAATTTCACGAAAAGTATAATACCTAGGTATAGGACACCCTCATACCATTCGAAAGAGGACATTTTTTTTAATATGATCAATTATTAAAATACAGGGTGTTCCATTAAAAATAAGCCTGATACTGCACATTGAATGATCTAATAATGAAACTGAAAATTCTGAACACCCTGTAAAGAGATATTCAGTACTCAATCATAGAATACATTCAACGAATGTCCAACTATTTAGATGTAAGAGAAAATTTGCTAGAATTTATTATATCAGTGAGTTATTAATTTTCTTCGAAATGTTCACATTTTTAAATAAGTCAGCATAACTCAGAGCCCTCTGTATTTAGGTATAGGGATCCATTATAAAGAAGTATTATATTTTCAGGGGCAATCAGAAAATGCAATAGAATATTGGGTGTTCCAAGAGAAAAAAGAATAAGTAATGCCACAAGGAACTTACAGAAGATATTTAGAAAAAATATAATTTTGATACGCCATACTTTATTGGAACACCCTGTATGTTTCAAAATATTTTCAAATTATTGTTTGTGGAGTGAAATTTGTGGTATAAAAAGATTTTTCACAAAATTTATATTTTCTTCGATATTTGTCCGGTCCCGGACTTTTGCCGAACTCTGTATAATTGACACCCTTGCCTCAAGATCTTTCATTTTCAAAAAAAGCCCACCGAATTTAATTTTTTGCTACAAATAAAACCAAAACTTGTATACTATTAACAAAGCTTGCCGACTCGCTAGATGGCAGTACTCTCGCGCGTTCACAGTTCCCATACCATGCTCCTAAGCGCTATCAAGATAAAAAAGCTTTTGATGGTGTTTCATTGCTTAACTCTGAATAAATTTTACATGAAATGTTATTGAAATTGTTAGTGCGAAGAAACTTTATAAATATAGCCCTCTTTATACTTCGGTTCAATAAAAAAGAAAGACCTGATTACTAAATGAATAAAATCTCAAAGGCACACACAAGCTATTTTTTCTTTCAGAGCCGTATGTTTTCTATGGATTCACACCTTCCTTTAGATGTGGTTCTCCTGTTCTTTATTGCGGCATTAATTACTGTAGCTACTATACTTCTCTTTAATTAATAAACAGAAATGCTATTCTCAATTAAAGCCCCCATATATGTCATCATCAAAACATTTTTAAATATTCACCTCTTGAAAACGCAGGGTTGGATCAAAGAGAAAATACCACGACCTTCCAAATATCATCATATCATCACATCATAACCAGCTGGTGATTTGAAAGGGGTGGACCATATTCGCATTGTTAACTATCAAATTGGGGGTTTTAGAAGTGGTTATAACTTTACATTTACATATGGCGGTTGAATTAATTTTTATAGAAAAAAATGTATTATTTATTTAATTTATTAAGAGCTTTCTTTCAATATCAAAGGTAAGCTTTACACGCCTTAATTGGAGGAGAAAGTCAAAGGAAACTCTTGGAAATAAAATGGAGAATATCAGAAGCTGAGGGTTTTATATTATGGAGAAAATTAGTGTATGATCTTGACCTTATTTTATAAGCATATACATATGTATATTGAAGAATTCTTAGCCTACTATAGAAACAAACAAAATTCAATGTCATAATATTTTATTACTAAACATATTCTCCTCCTAATTGGATACATTCATTACGAACCTGCAACGTCTCTAGACCTTTCAAAAAGTAAGTTTCTTCTTGCTCTGCAAACCAGACCTCCACAGCTTTTATTACCTCTTCGTTGGAAGAAAATTTACCTTTTAAACTTTTTTTCAGTTGAGGAAAGAGATGATAGTCGGACGGAGCCAAATCTGGTGGATAAGGGGGGTTTTCTAGCAATTCAAACCCTAAATCACGAATTTTTTGCATGGCAACATGAGATTTGTGTGCAGGATCGTTGTCCTGCAAAAACAACACCTTTTCGCGTCTTTTCTCTTCAATTTTTTCCCGTAGAGTGGTCAGTAATGTCGAATAGTAATCTCCGGTTATTGTTCTACCCTTATCCAAAAAAACAATCATGATTACTCCATGGCAATCCCAAAAAACTGAAGCAAGAACTTTTCCAGCAGATTTTTGGACACGAAACTTCTTAGGTCTTGGAGAGGACGAAGGACATTGATCACCAAGGCTATTAAGCATATCTTCGTAAATCTGCTTTCCTCTCAACCCTTTTAAATACAGGTACTTGATGATGGCTCAATACTCCAATTTTTCGATTTTCGCAATTTCGGTAGACAACACATTTTTTCTTTTAATTTATCTCGTAACTCTGGTTTACTTTTTTGACGCCCAGCTTAACACTGACACTTCTAATGAGTTATTATTCGTTGCTATGGTAACGCAATAATTTGCTTATGAATGGAACTGGTCTGTATAGCTCCTTATTGGTTGAGAGTTTGTGTTTTTGGTGGAATATTATTATTTGTTTCAGTATTGTTTGCACCATTTGAAGATAAATATGAACGTCACACAGTTGTTAAAATTTTCGTACTAATAGTCCTTAAGAGCTAACTTCAATTAAAAATTGACGACTTTCATATTCTCCCCAAGAATAAACAAAAAACAGAATGATTAATTTCTTTTGGAAAAAGAACAAAGAGAGAGAGTTTCAGACGTTAGGTTTGTGACAAACAAAAAGATTAATATTTTACTGTACAGACCATGAGCGCAACTAAACGTAAACATTATAGAGAAAGATTCAAGTAGAAAATTATATTTTACGAACAATGACAGGTTTCTATTTATATTTTTATGATTTATGTAATAAAATATCAAGAAATTTAGGTTAATTTACTGTATTTTGAAGTCCATCTAACACCGAATCCAATATACAGTTAACAGAAGCAAACATGAGCCCCGAAAAATATGCGAACTAAAAGAAGGTCATCGCAACGAGCCAATCAGGAGCTAATGTTAACGAACGTACATTAGTAGTTAGTTAACATAATGGAAATAATATGACCGAGTGATTTCATCAACATACATCATCTTATTCATTTTTAGTGTCTTTTATTATATATTTTTATTATATTATTTTTGGTCCAATATCAATATTTTTATTGATATTTAGAGTCTAATTTTAACTTTGTTTACATATCTCTCAACAGTTGACATTTAGTATCGATATTTGGTTATCGATTCAAAATATCGATTGTTAGTACAAAAATACAACTACAGCGACATGAACACGCCCACCAGGGCTCATGTTTGCTTCTGCGGACTGTATACCTTACATCACCTTATTTTAATAGTTTTTAGATGACGCCACTGGGGTCGACCGTAATTAATATGATTAATGATTAAAGCTATTGTCAAAGACTCCTAACAAAACGAAAAGATATATTGAATTCAGAAAATCAGTCGCAGGCTTCGTAGTTAAATAATATACAATTCTTCTCTCCCAACAATTAGACTGAGTGTTGGGGAATAGGTCGACGCTGACTACAGGTAGACAAAATTTATTGTCACGCGAATGCCTTTTTCTTTTGAAATTTAAGACAGTTATATTATGTGTATGAATGTCATTGTGGTACATTCAATTCCAAGATATTTTTGTGTTAACACCTACATGATTTTTTAAAGAGAAAAACCCACAGGGGCGGTTCAAGTATTACGCAAGTACTATTGGGGGCGGGGAGTCCTTGTTTCGCTTATTTTTGATGACATGGAGGATCGTACTAGACAATGCCTTAAGCACCTTCTAAGTCCCGTTTCAGATGGACGCGTATGGAACGCGCGCGTACCATACGCGTGAGGTCAGATATCATAAATTAAATGTAGGTTTTCAAATGGACGCGTAGAGCGGATGGCCGTGAGCGCGCTTCAATTCATACGCCGGGCGACGGCTCAGCTCGTGCGCTCCACGTAGGAACGCGAGGCGCAGCTTGCGCAGCTTGCTTGTTGTTGTTTTCAGATGGTACGACGCGTATACCAGCGTATGTGGTTGAGAGTGCTTCTCATTGTTGCCGATTCCAACCAATATTTAAGTTGTGAAAAAAAATGGCTAATGATAATAGGTTTATCGATACTGAAATACTTATTAGCGAAGTTGAACAGAGACCCAATTTATGGGATAGTTCTAACGAAGAATATAAACATCGGGACTTACGGCAAAAATCCTGGGATGATATAGGAACAATAGTAATTGATCAATCAATAGGATGTACCCATATCCTTATCTTTTTTTGACTTTGTTTTAAAATATAATATGCAGCAATGGCAACAGCGCTAGATGTTTCTCCTTGCATGTTTCTTTTGTTACTACTGTCTGCCAACGACTGTACGCCCCATGTGAAAGTAAAACCACGCGTACACATACGCGTAACCTTTAATACGCACGCGTACCATACGCGTCCATCTGAAGCGGGACTAAACGGGCGATATTTTTAGTGCAATATATTGCCCGTTTAGAAGCACCTTTATAGTATGATTATTTTACAACTGAAATGTTTGGCTGGTAAAATAACATTTAGTTTTAGAATCTTAACTTCACCGACAACTTATCTATTACAGTTTACTATTTATAAGCTTTTATTATTAAATTATTGAGACCAGATACCTTGCCAATGAAATATTGTGAAATATACTTTACCCACTGTAAGAAATTTTAGCATTTTTCTAATCGATATGGCAAATATAATCAATTTCAAAGCAATTAATCTCGATTGATTGACTTTTTATGGAACTACAATGAAAAAATTTTATATTTGAAATTTAAATTCTCACATAAACGCCCACTTTAAACGTAGCATATTTTTCGATTTGTTCATTTTATGGACAATAAAGCTTGGAATGTACAAAAAAAAGTATGGAATTTACTGATTATGAGACTGAAATACATATTTGGAATGAGCACAACAAAAATGTTTGATTACAGTCCGAAAAACTTTTTTATTAACTTGTTTGCTGTATCTCGTAAAATGAAGTATGTAAAAGGGTGGAAAATTATAAGGAACACATTTTTTAAAAATCAATATCTTGGAAGCTATGAACTATGGAATAATAATGCATAATTTCATGTAGAATCTGCAAATTTAAAAATATACAGAGTGTACCCCGTATAAATGAAAATAAGAGGCAGCTCTTAACCCTTAATCAGCTTCGTCAAAAGCGTCCGCTATCTTTATTGGTACAGATATTGACCTTTGTCGCGCCAATGGACCACCCTGAAGTAAATACCAAGCAGGTGACAGTCAAGCTGCCCTTAAAGCACTTCATAACTCTAAGGTAACATCTCGGCTGGTATGGGAATGTGGCGAAGAACTTAGAAGACTGGAGACTCGGAACAGTGTAACACTGGAGAGGGTCCCAGGTCACAAAGGAATCGCCGGCAATGAAAATGCTGACGAACCAGCTGTGGGCATTCTCAGATGCTCCACTAGGTCATGGTTAAAAGGGTGGGTAGAAGAACAACACAATAAACACTGGAAGAATACGCTCAGCCATAACGGGGCTTCTTACGGAACACTTTCCAACAAAGGAGCAGCTGAGCAAAATAGGAAGACCTTACATGCATAAGATGCAAAAAGGACGCCGAAACAGCTCTGTACAAAAAATGCAACTGTGAGACGCTGAACCCCAGGAGGCAGAAACTGTATGGAAGACCCCAAATGAGTCCAGAAGACTTCTAAAACCAGCAGCAAAGAACCTGTATGAGCTAATACAGGAAACGGATTGGATGAATAGGATGTAGTCAGAGCACTAGGAGGATCCACAATAAGCCCAGGAGGCTGGGATGGTTCCGGCGAAGGCAAAGTTTTAACACATTTAGGTTAAGTTCTGTCATATTTCACATGTATTGCACACAATTTATATCAAAACTCATCATAACTTAACCTAAACGCGTTAATATTTTGCTTGGTTTCCACTATTTTTTGTTCTTGGATGAATTCACACGCGGGGAGGTAGATCTCCTCGCTCGCGCCCGCCTAAGAAGGCGCGCATGCGTGAGTGTTTGAAGATTGTAAGAGCGCCAAATTTGAATATTTTAAACAAGACCTAACAATATATTTGGTTTAAATCACGTGAGAAGCGAGATGAGACGAGAGACCCAGTTTATCTCGTCTCGCGGCAATCACTACCAGTGATGTATTAATAAAAAGGATAAATCGAGTGATTTGATACCCCCTTTCTATGTTCATTCGCAAACACATGTCGAAAGCGGACTATTTTATTTTAATTTAATAAAAATATGTCGAAGTAATCCTCCCAAATATGTAGTAAATGTTTTTAACCTGTATCGACACGAGAAAAATGTATAAATTTATATAACATGCGACACGAGGTATTAAATGCATTGGGTCGATAACACTGGAATGAAATTACTTGAATCAATATTTGTACAGCCTTTGGTTTGTTTCTGATAAATACCAGATTAATTTTCAATTAAAATGCTTCCAATGCAGGACAGAAAAAACATTAATACAAAGTATTGTTTCAAAACAATTTTTACTGAATATATAGACAAATAAAAATATAAATTTATCTGATGGCGCAGTGTTTGGTGTTGAGAATCTCGTTTGGAAATTTGAAAGTTCGTTAACGGAATGAAAATCATAACAGAAAGGTATTAGAATGGATTTAAAAGACGGAATGTATGATAGATGATGGTAGATGGAGGTTTCATTAAAAACTATAACGGAGCAATATTGTTTATACATTTTAAATGAAAACATTAAAATGTGCGAAAATAAAGAATAATAATAATAAATAATGACAAAGTCATTATTTTGTGTAAGTCTTAACGTTCTACCACCGTACACTAACTACCGACAAGTAAATTCACTTGCGTCGGAACGTTTGAAAATTTTGGTACATCTTTTTTCTATCATAATACAACAGTTACGAGGGACAGTCGTGTGGTTAAATACGTGTATTACTGATTTACGGCACAATCCGATACAGGTTTTCAGGGCACAAAATACTACTATAGGAAAATTTATTTATTAAAGCTTAAGATTCGATAAAGTAAATTATTGATTAAATTGTTATGTTTAACAAAGTAATGATTACAAATGTTCAAGTATACTTGGTTTGGTGTGTTGTTTCTGTAATTTTTCAGGTTTAATGTTTGGATTAGCAAATTTCAGTGTATAATAAATACGTAATCTTGTATACAATGAATAAAAATAATCAACTGGGAAATTTGTACAAGAATGACACAATTTAACATTCTTAAAGCTATTATTAAGCTTCATACCGACACTATATTCAGGGGCTATTTTATTAAATTTATCTATAAATGTGTTTTCCAATTCTATAACGAGTTCCACAAAATTTTTGGGAGGCACAACCATATTAAAAATGTTGGATGAAACACTATAATCTTTATATTTGATAAAAACGGTAGATTCTCCTTCTAGATCATTTATCTTAATAAATTCTAAGCAAGTGTTACAGGAATGCTGCAAAAAACACTTTTCAAGTAGGTATACCAGTGCATTCACATCCACACTTTTTATATTTCTATAATCAGTCGTAAACACTTTTAGAGGAGTATAGGTATTATTTGTAGTCGTAGAACTAACTGTACTTTTAAGCAATTCAGATTTTGTATTAAGCAAAAATGCAAACTACAAATTTTTATCCTATTATAACATTGATCCACCGTTATATTGGCATATCGGTGGTTTCCTTTGAAACCCAAAGCATTTTTCCAAGCTTCACATCTGCAATATAATATAGAAAATAAAAAATGTTTACTTGCATACTACTAAATTACCTCTTTTCTCACCTAATTTTGTCTTTTGCGCATCTTTAAAATGGTCTCTCTTTCAGTTCACTGCGACAATCATCAACAGAACAAAATACCACTCCAGGCATTTTGCAATGAAATAAGAAATAAGTCACTATAATATTCACACCAAATACAACTTTATAATGAAAATATGTATGAATATTTTAATGCTCACGCAAAAACAATGATCTGCTCACATAAACGAAAACAAAACAAAAATTATATTTCCGAAATGTCGATCAGCAACACATTAGCATTGTGTGCTACCCTTGTACTCAACACTTTCTCGATTTAAACTAGCCAGAACTCGCCAGACAATAGGAGGGGTGAGGAAATTTTCAGTAACCCATAAATCGACGAAGTGAATTTACTTGTCGGTAGTTAGTGTACGGTGGTTCTACGGAGAATTAGATTCAAAATAACTAAGGGGGCATCCATTAATTACGTGAGCTATTTTTCGATCAGCTCAGACTCCTCCCCCCTTAGTTGAGATTTAGTGAGATTAGATTGGACCCCCCCTCCCCTTAAGTGAGATTGAAGCTGAAAATATTTTTAACTTAAAATTTATTTTTATTATTTGGAAAAATAATGAACCATTCAGGTATGCCTATTCTATTTTCTTTTCTTTTAAAAACTCGAAACATTTCTTTTCTTTTTTTCTTTTTACTCTCGAACTGAATGATTTTAATGGCCATGACATTTTCTTAACAGGCAAAATGAACACTTAAAATATTTTTTTTTAAATCTAGTATTTTATATTTTTTGACGTGACGTGACGTGAGATTTTTTATTATCCCCCTTCGGTTTCAATGAATTCTGAGCTCACGTAATTAATGGATGCCCCCTAATCATCAGACTTTACATCAGACTCTTGCCAGCAAAATTGTGATTTCTCGACTCACAATAATAAATAATTTCCCTTCAAAACCTTCTTTTAACCTTCCAAACCTCAAAGTACTATCCACCCTGTAAATTCTTCTTCAAAGACAGCAATACCTTCCTTAGTTTTCTCATTTTTTTTCCCGAAAAAAAAAAAGCCGGTTCGCGTATATTTATCCAGCGTAGTTGGCCTTCGGAAAACTATGTTTCATAATAAGCTAACGATCTTAAAAAATGTGGCAATACATATTTAAAGTTGAAAAACCTTTATTAATAGTACCGTACCTCTTCAAAGATGTGAAAGTTGCCTTAAAATGTGGATATAGTTCATTTATAATTAGAAAGAGAGAAAAATAATACTAAACTCCATTTCATGGACGAACTTATACCAGAAGTTATCTTAAATAACAACATTTTCTTGTAGTATAAGCTTGAAGCCCGAAGATTATGTACCCAATAATTAATAATTTCCCTTCAAAGCCTTTCTTCAGCCTTCTAAACCTCAAAGTTCTAGCCACCCTGTAAATTCTTCTTCAAAAACAGTTAGTTTTTTCATTTTTTTCCCGAAAAAAAGCCGGTTCCGGTATATTTATTCAGCGTAGCCATAAAAATAGTTGGCCCTTGAAAAATTATGTATTATAATAAGCTAACGATAAGGTAATAAAATTCACATCATTACGGATAGTAGACAAGCACTACTAGCCCTACAGACCACGTATCACATCAGGCCTAGTACTGGAGTGTCACCTGTCCCCGATCGAAGCCTGTACTACTACTACTACTACTAAATGTGCAGGCGAGCCCTGTCCTGGACAACTCAAGCCAAGGCTCCGACACTGAGGCCACTGGCGGGCCCATTGTGCCAATCCTGCTACCTAGTCATCCATGAAGCCGAGCCCTTCAATAAAGGCCGCAACCTTTTTCAGTGGATGCCTGCTTGTGTCTCCAGGAGCCATGACAGTGACTCCGAAGATTCGCCTGCGTAATACAGCCCAGTGTGGACACTCTAAGAGAACATGAACTGACGTTTCATCAGTCATGCCGCAACCCCTACATAGGGAACTTTCCTCTACTCCTAGATTGTAGAGGTGCTTCCTCAAACAGCAGTGCCCTGTTAGGAGTCCTGCTATCTTTCTTAACCTACTCCTTGGTAGTTCAATGGCTGCCCTGGCGTGTCCATCAGTCCATCCCTTCAATAGAAGTTTGGATTGTCTAGGACCCTGCAGAGCATTCCAATGAGCGAGGTGCTGATTCCTCAGCCACTTCTTCGTCTCCTTGCGTATTCTTTGTTTTGTTTGGCCCAGGGTCGGGCCCGGGCCGCAGAAAGGAGCTGCCGCCCCTTCCGCAGCCAGTGCATCCGCCATCTCGTTGCCTTCAAAACCAGAGTGGGCTGGAATCCATTCTAGCCGCACCACGTTCCGCCTTGCAAGATTAGCAAGTAGTTCTCGACATTCGTTAGCAAGTCCTGAGTTGCCGGTATACCCACTCAGGGCTTTAATTGCTGCCTGACTGTCGGAGTATATGGTTATGCGTCGATCCACATAACCTCTGTCTAGGTTTATCTGCGCACATTCCAAGATAGCATATATCTCGGCCTGATATGCAGATACACCCTCACCCAATGGTACACAAACCTGTGTTCTTGGGTTCCTGGAGTAAATTCCAGCCCCTGCTCTATCACCGGAGCATGAGCCATCTGTGTACCAGACGGTCCCATTAGGCTGTGTATTCCTCTCTTTTTCCCAGGACTCTCTATCCCGTATCATGGCCCTATATGGGGTAGCGAAGTAGTACTTACGCAGGCATTCATCAGCCGCTCGAGCCAGAACTGGAATCGAAGCCTGTAGCAACAACGAAGTCACTCTAGGCTGGATCAAGGGCCACAGTAAATCGAAATCCAGGAAAGCAGCCTCCCAAAAACTCTTGGGATCTGGCACTTTCATTGGTCTGTCGGCTTCAGCTATGATTGACCTAATAGAGGAACACTCCCTTGAAAAGTTTGAGGGTAGATGGGACGATGCAGAAGGTTGCAGGCTTGCCAAGGAACTGCTGCAGTATCCGGACAGGGAAGTAGCCAAAAAATACGTGACTATGAACAGACAGAACCTTCGGACAGCAAAGGGGATTTTGACCGGTCACTGCCACCTACGAAAACACCTCTACAGACTGGGTCTGTCTGACACTTCACTTTGTAGAGGATGTGAACAGGAAGATGAGACTGTCGAACACATTCTTTGTGAATGTCCGAAACTCTCTCAATTTAGGTTTTCTTTTTTCGGCTAACACAGGCTTACACAAGCCAGCATGAGGGAGCTTACTTCAGGCGACGTTATCGCCTGCTTCAAACAAGTAGGCTGGATGACGAGTTAGAAGGAAGTTTGAACCTCAGAAGGATGCACAATGGGCCAATTGTGGCCTTCAAATTTTTACAGATTACAGAGAAGCTGACGATCTTAAAAATTGTCGCAATACATATTTAAAGTTGAAATTTAAAGTTGTCTTGAAATGTGGATATATAAGTAGTTCATTTATAATTAGAAAAATAAAAAATAATACTAAACTCCGTTGTATAGACAGGTTTATACCAGAAGTTATCTCGTCGTGTTACTGATTGTTTCATCTACAGCCAGTCTTCCATTCATAGCATCATTTTTATTCTATTTAAGCGTGAAATTCCAATGCATTCAAACGTGTGAAAGTAAACAATTAATCTTTCTATTTGAAAAAAAAAATGGTCTTGACCCTAACCTAAGTAAGTTAGAAACATTGTAGTAGCTTATGATAAACCTTGAATTGCTAGATTATAAATTTAAATGCCAATAAAATTTCTTCATCGTTTTATTTAAATTGAATAATAAACAGTCGGTTATTACATACCAATTTTCAATTTGTCGTCGTCCAAATAACAAACTACAAGTGATTGAAATATCTGGTTGAATCACCCTGCAATTTTTTCTGTATTCAGCCTTAAAATATCCATTAACGGCGTGACTAATGAAGCATACCAGACTAATTTTAAAACACCCACCGTATAGTACCGACCTGTTGCTGTGTGATTTCCAGAGGTTGGCTCCTGTCGAGTGATTATTTTCGGCTGAGAGTTTATATAGTGCTTCAACGTTCAGATATTTTAAAAGGGTGTTTGTTTTGACAAGAAAAAATTTTAAGTGAAGATGAATATGAAATGCAGATGTGCTACTAATCTCAATTAGTCGAGGATTCCGCAAAAACATTATCAAAATAATCTGGTTGAATTTAATTATTTTTACAGCACTTGACTTTTTTGACGTCGTGCAATTTTGCAAACGTATGCATGTACATTCATTTATATTTTGTTTAATTTATTTAATACTGAAAATTCTCATTCACTTTTAAAATTATGAAAAATATATATTTAACATCCTTGAAACAAGCCCTTTCATTTGATATGTCACACGGTACAGTTTGCAAATTTTTTTTTTGATCTTCTTATTTGACCCCCCCAAAAAACTGACACATGCAGAATTTATTTAATGATAATACACGTACGTGCTTGGAAATCATTCATACACACGAGGTATTTTCACAAATTTCTCTTTGTCTACATAGTTTGTAATTCAAAATTAAAAAATTCATGCTTGCCCTCCCCCCAAATTTCCGTTTTTTTTTTCCTTCGAAACCAAATTTTTTCTTTTTTTTTAGTTTATTGGCATTTATAGTATATAACATAACGTGTGCGGAAAGTTACATTTTTCACACGAGTCGGAAATATTGTAGCACGAGTAATGTACAGTATTTTTCCTACGATCACGTGATAATTTCACCAAATAATGTGTAATCAACATCTGACATATCAATACAAAAAATGTTACAATTAAAGTCAACATTATTGATTTCAAAATTAACAATAACTATCAATAGTGATACAAATTCAAGCAGTTAAACTATATAATATAGGTAGGTTATTACAATTATTAATTGGCTGGATAATTATAGAAATTGAAATTATTCATCACAATTATTCATCATACTTCATACATACTTATCATGAATACCTTTCAAGATGATTCCCACATTCTTTTTAATCAAGAAAATGACAAAAATTTCTCTTTTCAAATAGATCGCTTGAAATTTAGATATTACATAGGTAATATTTGACAGTTTGCCAGTGGTCAATATTAATGAAAATTCATTTGACAGACAGCTTTTTTATCCGTACACGTACGGATAAGTTTTTTTTCTGTACGCGTATGAATAAAGGCCACTTTCCATAGAACTAGACAGTGCGATATATGTCACTTTCCTATGTGATAGTAGGAAAAATAGTTTTCACTACATGTAGAACGTAATTATTCCAAATGTAAATATCAATACCTGTCAAATAACACTCCAAACGTTAAAATTTAACAAACGCTTTGGATTGAAATTTAATTTTCTCA
>CAJUYG010000748.1:67241-96061 GCA_910591675.1 Galerucella calmariensis
ATACGTCACATGGAACAGTTTGCCCAAATATTTGCGAAATATTTGCCAAATATTCGCCTTTAATTCTGCAAAAAAAACACCCAATGAATACCTTTCAATCAAGCAGCTGAATCTGACAACGTTGATGGATCATCGGTGATTTTCTGTCTACTCGATCTAATGATATAACGCCTGGCATCGAGTCAAGAAAATGAACATATGTCCGTTACGGCACGCGCGTGGGACAAACGGAATTTCATTAAAAGCTGTTTTCGAACATGTCTATAAATTAGTTTATTACCGTCATTGTTTGGCCGAGTAAATTCCTAATCAAAAATTAAGACACTATTGTTGATCCAAAAGGAATCGTTTAAATTCATCAAAAATGTGTAGAAACCTTCAAATAATACATAAATTGTATGCTTCTGTGTCTATTATAAATTTTCAATTATATTTTATTTTATAAACTTGTTTTCCTTGACTTGATATATCCACTGACCCATTGAGAGACTCATTTTGTAAAAATTTTGAGGCGCGTGGTCGAGTTTTGTACTTTTTTTTTAATCATTCACTCTCGACTGGATTGCAGCTTGTGCCAATGGTAAATTAATAAATCAAAATGAAATGCAAATGCAGTAGGTACAAGTCACCAGTCAGGTGTGTGTGTGTGTGTGTGTGTGTGTGTGTGTATGGAAATTACTTTAAAACATATACAGTGTGGAAACCACTTATGGAATAAAATTCTTTATGTCATTATTTTAGAAAATTATAAAAAATGCCGAGACACGTCAACTTTTGAATTGAGTTGTGCGTTATATAAACATAAATAATAAATCACAAATTATAAACTTAATTCTTTATTCAAATAATAAATAGAAGTTGTTATTAATCTTGAATTATTCATTATAAACTCAAATTTTCAACTTGAATACTAAACATCCTGTTCAAACTCTTCTTCCTCTTTTTCTCCTCCTTTCTCTCCTTCACTTTCTTCCCTTTCTTCCTCGTCTCTATTATCGGCCCCATTGGAAGTCCCTTTATGGTTTGAGCAATTGCCATCGCAATGCTTGCATGCCAGTGAGCACTCCAACCCATTTTGGCGGCAACCGCACCTCATGCCACAGTCAGTTTGAAAGAACACGAAATTTTGCTCAAAATATCCTCGGGACCGGCTTCCTGGGTCATGGTGACAGGACTGAGCTCCCCATCCACCATTTTCGAGGCACAAAAGACTCCCAAAGCAATTGTTTATATATGACCCCCCGGATACCCATGCAGAGGGAGGCGCCCCTGAGCTCTGCCGGGTAATTACAATACCAGAATTGAATTCAGCATCCCTGAAAACCCCCGAGTAACTAGTTTGGAGCGATTTTCATGCACGCTGCCATTCCTTCTCCAATTCACCTCCCGCGCACCCCCACAGAGCCACCAACAAGTAAATCTAATGCCCCGAGAAACGATTTCCGAGCGATTTTCCGAGTTTCCAATCGTTCCCATAATGGTGCAAATAATTATGCAATAGGAAAATACATTTTCCGGCCCAGAAGATGTTTTTAAAAAAAGTGTACTAAGCCCACGGGGGTAGGCTCGTCAGTGAGCGTTTGAGGTGCCGGACCTCCTTCACGGAGGCACTAGTATCCGAGCTTAGATGGCGTTCTGATGGCTGGTGGGGGCTAACCGGTCGTAACTATGACCCTGCTTAAAGTAGGAAATTCATTATCGCTCCGGTATCGCTACGAAGGGATGAACGCGATGGATACTTTATTTTAAACGAATAACGAACATAGTTTCTAAATTCAGCTTTTTGATTTGATTTATAAGAGAGAATGGAATATGTTTGCCGGGTTTTTAACCGTTAACAAAACCAGTTAGACTATTAAGATTTTTTTATGTTCAATTTATGTAAATTATAACCTCACATTTCAACATTATGTTGTCTAATACGTTATTTTTATACTGCTGGGTATGAGCAGTCATGGCCGAGCGGTTAAGGCGTCTGACTAGAAATCAGATTCCCTCTGGGAGCGTAGGTTCGAATCCTACTGACTGCGAAATTTTTTTTCAAATATTTTAACGTATTTTTGGCACTTTCTGAATATGGTAATGTTTGAACAAAAGATTATACCCCCTGTGGCTATATTATATATTAACACTATCCGCGCCGAACAATCGGTATGAGCATAAATCACACTAACAACACGAACAAACATATTAAGAATGTTGTTTATAATAAAATATCACTTAAATAAATAATACCGAACTGTCGTAAACGCCATAAACGGTCAGTATCTAAAAAGGTCACTCCCAGAAAAAAAAACAAAAATTCCCAACCTACGAAAAACCATAAAAATTCAACTGAAAAGCCCACGCAAGGTAATCTATTTTATAACAGTTGAAATATTTCGACGGTTATAACGAAAATCGTCTGTATACTTTTGTTTGGAATTAAAACAATTGATGTTGGCATTGGACTTGTGCCAAAGTCGCGTATTCCAATTTGACGTTGCTTTATACAATGTGTCCACCTAAGTTCGCACCATATGGGAAACTTTTTTATTATCAATTCTAGGAAAAAAACTTATTCTCCATAAAATGTTCTGCATGCTCTAAAACCAATTTTATCATGAAATAAATACCTGAAAATTGCCTAAAAACGCCAATAATTAGACAAAATCAGTAAATAATGTGGATTGTTTTAAATCGGTAAATAATGTGGATTGTTTTCTATTCTGTCAGTTGTTGATGGTTGACAGTTTATACTGAGAAAGTAAAATCTTTGTCAAACACTATTTCCTTGTCGACATAACAATGAAATATTTAACTAAGCCTCACCGAATTGAGATTTTAATGATGATCGGGTACGGGGATAACTGCAGAAGTCAAGTTGAGTTGGCAAACTTATTTAATCACAGGTATCCCGAATTGCCTAATATTTCACAAAGTACTGTGTCTAAAATTCATGCACAATTCAGAGAACTTGGAAATGTCAAACCATTGAAAAGAAAACCACACTTCGTTGAAGATGATGTGAAAGTGGATATTTTGTCAAGTGTCGAAGAGAATCCAACTTCAAGTACACGTCAAATTGCCCGTGAAAATAATGTTAGTCATACAACTGTTCTAAGATGTCTTCATAAAGAAAAACTTCATCCCTGCAAATTAACTTTTGTGCAAGAGTTAACAGAAGACGATCCAGATCGTAGAATGGATTTCTGCGAAAGATTGATGAATAAGCTGAACAGAAATGAGACAGCTCTTGGTACCATTCTTTTTTCTGACGAATCAACATTCACATTGAATGGAGAGGTAAACCGACAGAACTGTAGATATGGGTAACAGAGAATCATAATTGGATGCGTGGGACACATACTCAGTACCCTCAAAAGGTGAACGTTTGGGCCGGTATCATAGGCGACCATATTATTGGTCCTATATTGATGGCCACTTGCACCGTTATTATAACAGTAGTTTAAAATTTAACTATCAGTTAATTTTGAATTTTGGGTTGCATCGCAATTTAAGCCACTGTTAAACTAAGCCACCGATTTTGGAGGCTTAAATCGTATATAAACCACAGTAGTATGAATTCTAACATAAAAAACACACAAAACTGATGTCACTAACGTCAAAAAATAACTCGGTGCATCTAAAAAATGGAATTTTTGGAAGAGCACATTTTCCTTGATGATGATAGGGATATATTGTAAATACCACAAATCTATGAATATTCAACTGAAATTTTAAGGTAGCACCCTCAAAAGACCCTTCTACTGGGAACATTTGTTCAGTTTATGAATTGTCAATGTAAAATTATTGAAAACAATTCAAGAGCAAGAGCTTTACAATTACTATCAATCGTTTCAGGGGCAAATTTTAAATAGAGGAGTTTAAATGGGGGTATATTTGGACAAGAAATCGACTGCCACAGTTATTATTTTGTTAAAATTCTTTTTGAGCATTGAGAGAATACATTTCTAATAATTTGAAATATTGGTGAAGATTTTTTTCTAATTATACGCCCCACACACAACCACCAGTCATCTAATTTTTTTATATCCGAAATCTAACCTGAAAATATCATTGTCTGACGAGACTGAAGTTGGGTATTAGTACCAACAGATTTTAATTTAGTAAAACTTCCCCAGATTGATAAGTCTATTTTAACCAAGAACTCTTAAATTACGGTGTAAGTGATTGCAATTTAATCGATTATTAAAATTTTAACAGTATGTTATTTTAAACAGTGAGTTAGCAAATACGGTGCAAGTGGGCATTATAGATGGAACTTTGACAGCTGAAAAATATTTAAATATGCTTAGAAATGGAGTTATTCCTGCGTTGGCAAACTTATATCCTAACGCAATAGATCCTAGCTTACCGAATGAAAATGTTTGGTTCCAGCAAGACGGGGCAACACCCCATTATGCTTTAATGGTAAGAACTTATTTCGATGAAATCTTCCCCAATAAATCGATTGGACGAAGAGGTACTATTGAGTGGTCAGCTAGATCGCCAGACCTTACGCCGTTAGATTTTTTCTGTGGGGTTATCTCAAGAGCAAAGCATATGCAACACAACCAACTAGCATTATAGACCTCAAAGACAGGATAACTACAGAAACACGGAATATTTCACCTCAAACTTCAAACGAAGTTAAGGAGGAGTTCTATAGGAGACTGAGCTATTGCCAACAACTGGGTGGAGAACATTTTGAGCATTTATTTAAATATATTAAAATCATATACATCAGGTATTTTATGTGTGTGTTTAATAACTGTAAAAATGAAAATTTCACCCTGTATAATTCATAATTGAACATACATTATTTAGTTTCTTGGAATCGGTTCATTAAGAGGATTTCAAAAATATGCAAATATACAGGGTGTTTCATTAAAAAAAAACAACACCGACTATGGCATACTTGCGTGAATCACCCTGTACTCCTCCCATGGGATTATTCAGGGAATATTCAGGAATATTCAGCAAAATTGCCGCTACTGCTCAATGCAAAATCCTCGAGGGCGTCCATTAAATACCAGAGGCATTTTTGAGGATTTTTTTCCCCCCTTGGTGAGATGTTTTTGCCCCCCTTGGTGAGAAGTAGTAAGATTTTTCTCGAAAAAACCCCCCCATCCTCAATCTTACGTGAGATTTTTCAATATCTTTGTGTTTTGGGTGTGAGTGCTTTGGATTTATTTAAAAAAATTAATATGCACAATTACTTTTATTTAAGACTAGCATATAGCAGTATTTTGGAATATTACGGTAATCTTGTGTCACATTTTATTCAAAGACACGTTTTTTATTTTAATTTAACTGAACTTTGGCGCAATTCTGCATCGTTTCCTTTCCCAACTAAATTACTATTGGATTACTATAAGCCACTTGCCGATCAGTGTCGTACCTATACCACAAAAATTATTCAGACAATGCCAAACGCCAACAGAATTGAAGGACAACTGATGATACGCTTCTGTACAGAGCATTTATATGTCTTGCCCTAGCTATAGTGGGAGGTAACACTGAAAATGAGCTTGTGCGCATGGGGGCGTGCTCGCCATAACGTTTGGCGCTTGCAGTACATTATATTTGCCAGCCCCTCCCCCAAGTGAGATTTGAGGTTCGTTTGGATCACGCAATACCCTCAACAGGTGAATGTTTAGGCTGGGATTGTTAGAAACCCGGAATATGTTATTTAACTTTTTATTTCCACAATGCTATAACGACTCGAGTAATTTGGCAAGAAAACATACACAAATTAATGATGTTTTTGTCGTTTTTAACTCTAATGTATACTTTCCTTATTACTAACTGTGTCGTAAACTGCGTTTTTGTTTATTACAAATGTTTAGACTGTCGAAAATATAAATTGGAATTACTTGAAGAATATTTAGCATTTTTATTTTATTTGGGTGTTCAGAATCCAGAAGTATTGACAGTTTTAATTCACATTTTTGAAAATAATAAATTGAAATTTGTTTACAAAAGTTCTGATATACATGGTTCCAAAGTTGGAAACAATAATTTTAGTTGTATACAGTGTGTTATTTATAAAACGCGACATGGGGATTCCTATACGTTGATAAAAAATAATTCAAATGCACTATTAATCTTCTTAAATTCGATCTGATTTAATAAAAAATTGCATAATTATGTTTTAAAAAGTCGTACTCCATTTTTATAACACTTTTGAATGCTAGCAATCGATGCAGATCTAATCGAGAGATTTAAAACACAGGAAATTGAGAAGTTAAACCTGATAAATCGCGGTTTGATTCCACGCTGTGGTGGAATTTTATAACCTGGAACTCATTGAAGGAAACATATATAATTGTAAACTTTAAAATAAAACAAAAAAGAAGAAGATATTCTGAGAAGCTGTTTATCCGAATAGAATGTGAATTTTTCCGCATACCATTCAAGAATAGAGGAGTTTAGTCTAAGGTCAGTGTGGCCCAACGATTATACACCCTAGGGTGTATAATCGTTGAGTGTGGCCAACAAAAAGTGGTTTTTTCTGACAAGAATGACAGTTAAGGTCTACCCTTCAAAACATAAGACTTTTGCATGTTTTTTATCATTGCCAACATCTATATTGATTTATTGAAATAATGAATATACCACCGAAGCGTATATTTTGAAATTTAAATTGACTTTTTAACTGCATGAATACTCAACATATCGGTGGTCAATAATTCTAGGAGCTCTTGACAAGTAGCCACTTCATTTCTGTTATCTAGTTATGTCAAATGTCAGTGGAAAAAGTAATTAGAAGAATAGAGATACAACTAACTAGAAATGCTACAAAAATCTAATCGAAAATGGACATACACAATTAAACGAATATCAACAAAAATAAATATACCTAACTGACATTTGACATAACTAGTGACAGAATAACAGAGGTCAAATGGTGACTTGCCAAGAGTTCCTTGAATTATTGGCCACCGATATGTTGAGTATTCAGCCAAAAAGTCATTTTAAATTTCAAGATTTACGCAATATAAATGTTGGCAATGGTAAAAAACATGCAAAAATCTTATGTTTTGAAGGGTAGACCTTAACTGTCATTCTTGTCAAAAAAACCACTTTTGTTGGCCACACTGACCTTGGACTGAACTCCTCTATTAAGATTAACGATCGTATTAAATTCGTACGCTACTGACATTCGTATAAGTTCAAGAATTGGTCTTTTATTTTTGGGACACGGGATGCGTTTTATACAGGTTGTACCAAAAACATTTAAAAGTCGTTGCCATTTTCTATTTCACTCATTAGATGTTGTAGAAGTATTTCTAGACGCCTCTGTACATAATGTTACAATACGACTTTACACACCTTTATGCTTTTCAAATGAGTCACTGATGATCTTATTGTTTACTATCTACAACTGGGTAGTATAAATTTATAATTGAAAAACATATTAGCCAGTTCAACTTTTATAATATGTACATATATTTTCGAAATTCTCGATGAGAAGTTCAACCTAACCTGAAAACTAATTGTGAAGATACACAAAAAAGGCTTATTAAGCTATGTATTTTTGCTTTTCATTCCCCCAACACTGAGACATCGTTATTTTCAACTAAATCAGCGGTTTTCTGTGTAAAACTTTGTTACTCATTATCCTTAATTTTGACAAACAAACAATATACAAATTGTAAAAATTACCCAATTAATTTTTTTCATACCATCACCTTTTTCACAGTGGGGGATTTTTTGGTATAAAATTTTGACCACAAGAGATATCTATATTTTGAAAAGTTTATCTGAAGCCGTGAAAGGAATGCAGTCGAAAAAATTCGACATTGCCACGTTTAACTATGGAAAAACTCTAAAGTGCTAAGTATGTAGTGATAATAATTAGAAAATGTACTTTTTATTATTAACAATATGATTAAACGTTAATTCTTGAATGTGCTTGTTTCCTTGGATTTTTTCTATCAACATTATTTTTTCAATTTATGAATCTTAAAAGATGAGCACTTCTCCAAATTTGTTATAGGCTTCTTCAAGCTCTGGCAGCGTTGTACGAAAACCATTATTACCCCACCCTCTGAATTACATAATTGGTGAATTTTATCGAAAGCTGACTTCTTATTGGCAAGCGCGTACATGTGTTCTTCCCTCTCACTTCCTCAATTGACTGATATTGATTTATCCAGTGGCGTTGGTATTGTCAGTGACCATTGTATTTTCAATTTTACTTGGTAAAATAGTACCGTACGCCATTTGTACGTTTATGACAGATATGCGCCATGTTTCCTCGCCTCTCACCGATGCCCCGTAGCTTCAGATAAGCTTGCCAAACTATACAATTTTCTTTACGTATGATGTCTATAAGCATGTATCTCAAAAACTAGATCTGACAAATAGAATATAAGGCAACTGTTATAATCAATTCATAGTGATAATTCCGAATTCTTATCACTCACGCGGTATTGATGGGCACTGTCTGTGAACCCTGTATTTCTATGTAATGCATTCAATTCTCCACTTGTCATATTCGGTATTAAAGTGTAATTTGATAAGGTAGAGGTATGTACAATTCCTGATGACTCTCCACTCTCCACTTTTTTTAAAATCACATTTTTTATTGACTCAATTACTTCCGATATATTTATTGTCTTTTTCAAATTAGTCATATGATTGTGTCTATACAGGGTCTCCCGTAAATAAGTACCGTAAATTAGAGGCATGATAGATCGTTGAGAAATACACATAGATTCAAAAGTTTTGCATTACCATTTCAATATGCTCCATATTTTTTGCAATATACAGATGTTCACAGTTTTTTTGTAAGATAACATTTTTAGAGCGATCATTTTAACATTCAAGGCATTTGATTTTTACGATTTTAAGTGCAAACATGAATCGTCAAGTCATAAGTGAGATTGACCGTGCAAGAATAGTGGCTTTAGTTGAAGAAGGTCATTCTCAAAGGTTCGTGGCGAACAGAGTTGGCGTTTGGCAAAGTGATGTGTCTCGTGTATGGAAACGGTATCTCCAGACCAATTCTCTTCGTGATAGACCAAGAAGCGGTAGAAGGCGTGTTACTAATCAGCGGCAGAACCGCTATATACACTTAACTATCCGAAGAAACCCGACCATGGCAATACCAGCACTCCAAAGAGATATGAGACATGCGTTGGGAGTTCAAGTATCCATCTCGACATTACGAAGACGAATACTTGCGGTAGGTTTGAGGTGTCGCCGACCAATAAGAGTGCCCAGACTACAACCTGAGCACAGAGCTCGCCGACTACAGTGGGCTCAAGAACAGGCGGCCTTGCCTGAAGAATTTTGGAATTCGGTGTTTTTTCCGACGAGACAAGGATTTGTTTGGCACAAGATAGCCATCGAATACGTGTGTGGCGGGATCCAACGAGAGTTGCTCAGCTTGCCCATGCTCGCTCCGTGCCGCCCTTCAGAGGAGGAAGTGCTATGTTTTGGGCTGGTATCATGTTAAATGATCGCACAGAATTAATTCATGTGGAGGGAACGATGACTGGTGATAGGTATCTCAGAGAGATTCTACATCCTCACGTGAGACTATGGCGCGCAGCAATTCCTTCGTTTTTATGGACGATAACGCCCGACCTCATCGGACCAGAGCTGTAAATGAGTATCTTGAAACTGAAGGGATCAATCGTTTGAACTGACATGAATCCCATAGAACATGCTTGGGACATGCTTGCCAGGGCAGTGGCAGCACGCAGGAATCCACCCAGGAGTTTACAAGAGCTTTTTTATGCGGCCCAAGAAGGATGGCGAAATATTCCTCAACAGAATATCAATAATTTGGTAAACAGCATGGGCAGGCGACTTAAAGCTTGCATAAATTCTAGAGGTGGAAATACTCTTTATTAAGAGTTCTCATGCAGGTTCTCATTTAACCTTTTCTTTAGAAAGAATCAATTTGTATTTAATTTATTCAATTTCTAAGAATACTTTTTATGTTTAAAGCAAGTTTATTATTGGATAATAAATTTTTTTACAAATATACACGTTTTTTTCATTGAAACTAATTATTTGATTAATCTCTGATCCATTTATGATGAACACATTTTTTTTTTCGGAGATTTAGGGTGATGCAAAACTTTTGAATCTATGTGTATTTAAAATACCCAAATGCAACGTCGTAAATATTTAAATATTTTCTGAACACTTTATCAATAATTATGAATTACAAACCTATGAGAAACGTTTGTGTTTAAATTATTTGTTAGTGATCTTCAAGTAGGGCACTACAAATTTATTTGAGAAAAAACAACTTAAAAAAGTGTGTTACTTTAATAAAAAGTAAAAAATCTTGAAAATGGAGTGTTTTATCGAGTTCAACAAAGAGTACCTTTTATGAGGGAAATTTAATAAAGAATTGCATACAAAAGTCTTTAGGTTTAAATACAAGGTGTTTCAAAAATATGGTACAATAAAAGTTTACGAACCCCTCGTACCACACCACTGGCTTATTAGAATTTGACATAATTGATACTGTTGATGTGTTTTGAAGATACAATAACCCACAAAAAATTTTTACTTCCATCCCCCCAGAAGATATAAAATAAAATGTGTATTTCTTTTACACCTTTAAACCCCCTGTATCTCACAAACTAAAAACGTTAGAGAAAAGTTGCATTTGGGTATTTTAAATATTTCTTAACGATCTATCATGTCTCTAATTTACGGTACATATTAACGCGACACCCTGTATGATACCTTTACAAAATAGTTAACCTAGTTTCGTTATTTAAAAACAACAAAAAAAGGAAACAAGTCATGTTTCTGACACAATTGTTTTGTTTGAATTGCCAGTTGCCAAGGTAGTTTAAAATTTATATTATCATAAAAGATGTTTGAATAAAATTGTTACAAAATATTTACGAAGCAAGAAACATTCATTGTAAGTAATTTTATCAAATATTTACGATTACGAGAAGAGAGACGGAGATTTAATTATCTGTTTTTACTATTTTAAAATAGTTTTTTCAATATTTTTACCCTACAAAACAAATTTTTTTACAATAAGACCGCATCTAATACCTTAACACCATTTATTATATTGCAAAACCCTCAAATACTTCAACCTTGACATTGATTTGACCCTAAACATCTTATTTTATTATCATTTATTACATTTTCAACTTTTTTTTCTATACATGTCGGTGCAGATTAAAGAATGTTTATAAACCAACAAAATGCATAAACTATTTATATACATTGCTATCGTAAATGTTTAATGGGATAATTTTGGACGCTGACGAAAAAACAACACCTAAGGTAACAATAATAGTAATGATGAGATCAGCTGGGAGATAAACGTTGTAAACGGTGAGTCATAGTGCACGGTTGCAAGCCAAATATATTTTTGTTGGAAACAATCAGTGAAAACATTGTTTATAGAAATAGTTAACAAGTCACTGCAATGTCCCAAACTGGTTTTATAATCTATTTTCAAGCGTTACAGCATTAAATTTTTGTATAGGGTGTCTCAAATTAGGAAATTTAGTCATGAATTTACTGTTCTGTTACAATAAAAATTTTCTCGGACAGCCAAGCGGCTATGAAAGCACTTAGCTCTCACTGTGTAACGTCGAAATTGGTTTTAGACTGCCGAAAAATAATCTCCTCAATAGGAGAACTCAATAAAGTATTGCTGGTCTGGATCCATGGCCATTCTGGCATGGAAGGCAGACTCTCTTGCACGTGTTTCTATCGGACCAGAACCTCAATAAGGTTTGCCAAACAAACACTAAATACCTGGACAGCAAGAAGAGCTTTAGACTTCTGGCATAATTTACCAGGATTGGTTCATTCAAAGGCTTTTATACATCCTTCGAAGAATGTCCCCAAGCAAATGTTAGACTACAGCAGGCATGACTTATGTTGTCTAACAGGCCACTGTCATCTGAATCATCATATATAGAAGCTTGGACTGTCGGAAGATCCGACTTGTCGTCTTTGTCTGGAAGATGATGAAACAGCAGAGCATATAATTTGTGCCTCTACATCATGTTTGGCAGGGTCTCTCTCTCGCCCTTGTACCTGGAATATACAGTGTGGAAACCACTTATGGAATAAAATTCTTTATGTCATTATGTTAGAAAATTATAAAAAATGCCGAGACACGTCAACTTTTGAATTGAGTTGTGTGTTATGTAAACATAAATTTAAATGTACAGGGTGATTCACGCAAGTATGCCATAGTCGGTGTTTTTTTTTGATGAAACACCCTGTATATTTGCATATTTTTGAAATCCTTTTAATGAACCGATTCCAACAAACTAAATAATGTATGGTCAATTATGAATTATACAGGGTAAAATTTTAAAATTAATAATTTATTACACTTGAAATATTGGTACTTTTTTAAATTAGCTAAATATGGATTTATCAAAAATCTAAACTAACTAATTATTAGACGAATTTGTATATTAAACAAAACCTGCTACGCCCATGAATTTTATCATAAATACCTAAAAATTGTCTAAAAACGCCAATAATCAGACAAAATCGGTAAATAATGTGGATTGTTTTAAATCGGTAAATAATGTGGATTATTTTCTATTCTGTCAGTTGTTGATGTGTTGACAGTTTATACTGAAAAAGTAAAATCTTTGTCAAACACTCTTTCCTTGTCGACATAACAATGAAATATTTAACTGAGACTCACCGAATTGAGATTATAATGATTATCGGGTAAGGGGATAACATCAGAAGTTAAGTTGAAGTGGCAAACTTATTTAGGTAATCACAGGTATCCCGAATTGCCTAATATTTCACAAAGTACTGTGTCTAGAATTCATGCACAATTCAGAGAACTTGGACATGTCAAACCATTGAAAAGAAAACCACACTTCGTTGAAGATGATGTGAAAGTGGATATTTTGTTAAGTGTCGAAGAGATCCAGCTTCAAGTACACGTCAAATTGCCCGTGAAAATAATGTTAGTCATACAACTGTTCTAAGATGTCTTTATAAAGAAAAACTTCATCCCTACAAATTAACTTTTGTGCAGGAGTTAACAGAAGACGATCCAGATCGTAGAATGGATTTCTGCGAAAGATTGATGATTAAGCTCTTGGTACCTACCATTCTTTTTTCTGGCGAATCAACATTCACATTGAATGGAGAGGTAAACCGACAGAACTGTAGATATTGGTCAGCAGAGAATCCTAATTGGATGCGTGAGACACATACTCAGTACCCTCAAAAGGTGAACGTTTGGGCCGGTATCATAGGCGACCATATTTATAGATGGAAATTTGACAGCTGAAAAATATTTAAATATGCTTAGAAATGGAGTTATTCCTGCGTTGACAAACTTATATCCCAGCGCAATAGATCCTAGCTTACCGAATGAAAATGTTTGGTTCCTTGCTTTAATGGTAAGAACCTATTTAGATGAAATCTCCCCCAATAAATGGATTGGAAGAAGAGGTACTATTGAGAGGCCAGCTAGATCGCCACACCTCACGCCGTTAGATTTTTTTTCTGTGGGGTTATCTCAAGAACAAAGTATGTACAACAACAGCAACTAGCATTGTAGAGCTCAAAGACAGGATAACTACAGAAATACGGAATATTTCACCTCAAACTTTAAACAAAGTTAAGGAGTTCTATAGGAGACTGTGCTATTGCCAACAACTAGGTGGAGAACATTTTGAGCATTTATTTTAATGTATTAAAATCAAATACATCAGGTATTTTATGTATGTGTTTAATAACTGTAAAAATAAAAAGTTCACCTTGTATAATTCATAATTGACCATACATTATTTAGTTTGTTGGAATTGGTTCATTAAGAGGATTTAAAAAATATGCAAATATACAGGGTGTTTCATTAAAAAAAAAACACCGACTATGGCATACTTGCATGAATCACCCTGTACATTTACATTTATGTTTATATAACGCACAATTCAATTCAAAAGTTGACGTGTCTCGGCATTTTTTATAATTTACTAAAATAATGACAAAGAATTTTATTCCATAAGTGGTTTCCACCATGTATATTAAGTACTGTAACTTTGATAAAACTGGAGTAATTTTAATGGAATTTGCGTAGAAATGTTGGGGAAACTCCTAAGATCAAGAATATATAATCACAAAATTAATTTGTCCACGACCACCTAATAATAAGTCGATATTTTACCTCCTAACAAAAGGTATATGGTACCCATATATCTACTAGAGTGAATTATGGTTCATAATACACTGAAGTGTATTATGAACCATAATTCACGACTAGAGATGGGGGTACAATATGGAATGAACTTTTGTTCAGGAAATTTGTTTCTGAAATATAACGTATCGATAAAATATCGAAATCTTTAGTATTGATACTTTTCATAACGATATTTTCTAATATTAAGTACTTCAAAACAATATATTTATAACGGTACGTTGTATTGATACTTTACACAGTATCGCCCATCTCTATATATGTCAAATTATTTAATTTTGACGTTAGTAATACCAAATTGTTACGAACTTGCTATATTATTAATGCAACGATGAATTCATTGAATTCGTATAGTGGAAATGAACGTTCTTGTACACCAACTGAAATAAAAAAGGCGGCGAAATTAACGACTATAGGACTGCTGCCAAAAAAATCGAAAGATATACAACATATTATAACTTCATGAACTGGAGGTTAGTTGACTTTTATTTAATAGAGAAATCAAGGGTCGTGGACAAAGTATAGTATTCTACTCGCAATTTATGGCCAATATTCACTCGGGTGACTTGCGACCCTCGCCTAAGGCTCGGGACGCAAACTTCACCCAGCGTGAATAATGGCTATCATAAATTGCTCGTTTAATAATATACTATAATTCACAAACATTTTTGGATTCAATGATTTTTTGTATTATAAGCGAAAATAGCAATTTTTATGGATTCGGGTAGGAATCTTCTTTATTTTTTCAAAATAAAATTTGATACTCATGTAATATAAAGATTAATATTCAACGAACAAAATGTATATAGTGAAAATGTATAAAAGATGATTAATATATAATTTTGAGATATAATTTTTTTAATACTTTTACCAATAAAAATATGTAAAAATTAATTTATCACCTTTTATTTATTATTTACAACCTTAACTCACCAAAGATTGGCAAAAAATTCTGATTAAATATTTATATTTTTTTTCGCCGTGCAGCAGAGTCGCGCGGATGCGGAACACATATTTAGTTTACCGAATTTTTTACGGACAAACTATTGATCGGACGAAAAAAACGCATGGCACCTTTTTTATTGCAAAACACTTCCCCTACATGATGGTATTTTTTATTCTTCTCCACCTTCCTCCCAGCATGAAATATTGGAAAATTTCGAAAAAAAAAAGTTTTTTGATTTTTTTTTCTATAGGTAACTACATTAGAAAACTAATATACATTTAACATCTACGTGAAACTTATAAGTACCAGTTTAGTACGTACAAGTTCAGCGCCAGCATAGTTAATATCTCTAAACGTAAAATTCAACAGCAAAAAAAGTGAAAAACATAAAATACCAGTAATATAATTATTGTTTCGGTCTTTTGGTGCTTATTTTCCGTTAAGTTAAACAACGTAAAAGCTCTCTCTACGCCCCATCGAAAACTTTCGATAACTTCACTGACAAACTCACTTCATAAGTTATCCCCCTTCTCACGAGCCGACATCTATCGTGCTTTTGTTTCACACCAGATACTTCTCAACAAGCAAAGGACCCTTAAAATGGGACTCGATACGTCCTACGCGGGTTGCATCCCTAATTTCCAAGCAACTTCGGAATTGAATCGGACACAGATTTATTTGTTAAGTCAGTCTAACTGTTCTTCGAAGTGGAGAATCGAAAACAGACCGGGATGTTGTAGAATTTGATAATACTGGTCAGAAGTTTTTAGTCGAAATGTTTTTTCTCTTTGTATGTTTGTCATATTTAAAAAAGATGCACATGGGAGTTTTTTGTTTCCCCCAATTGAATAATTTAATGTACGCCTCTGGTTTGTTTACGCTTCAAGTCGGCCATATTGGGAAGCCATTTTGGTCGATGATTATTTGTACTGTTATGTTCTCGCCTCTATCTTTTACCTTCATGTGTATAATATACTATTTACCCCAAGTTTTTTTTTCTAACTTGAGCAAGAAAAACAACCCAAATTTAATTATTTCCTCAATACTGGACGACTCAATATGTCACATTTAAAAATGGGAATCTCATGATGCGGCCTAAAAGATACCAACTCGCAGAAGATGGTTCCTTCTCAAGTTAGGCGAGCTCGAGACATTTGTGGCCAAGTGTCATTTTCAGTCAGTTTATTGAGTAATTTGCGAGTTTGGGAGTAGATAGTGTAGAATTACAACTTTCTCAGTTGTTTTGTTGGATAATGGAGCTTGTATTGACGGTCTGTTTAATAGGTTGAACATAATATGTTATTGTGGCAGATTAACCATCTTGTAAAACAAAGAATAAAACAGAGCATGCAGATGATACTAAATGCATGCTTTCGTAAAGGCTGGTATAAACCTGGTGCTCGCTATAACGAGTCCCTATGGCGTTGTACTTTGGAGGTATATCTTTATTATAAGAATAAATAGACCCACATATGTTATCTATTACAGTTTGAGGGTGTGTTCGAGAAATAAAAGTCATACTAGTCAGACTCTCGAAATTTCCGTATCTCTAGTTGTGTAGACACTACCACTAAATACCCCATTGAATCAATAATCGCTGGTGATGCATGAAGAGCGAACCAAAAGGCGCAAAAATTGCATGTAAAACTCGCCAACTGGATAGTCAAGTTCAAGGCCAATTGTTACATCTCGTCGAGTTCCTATTGCTGTTGCACTCTCATCATTGACGATGTCTTTATTTTATTTTTTTATATTGTTTCAAAAAATATATATTATTTTTTTCCCCAAATATACTGAAAATATTGTTGGGCATGAAAATGAAATATTGTAAAAGTTTGAGCTGCCGCATTGATAATTTTTATTTTCTATTTGAATAACGTGAAAACGAAATTTTCTTGTGCTTTGGAATTTCATGGCTCACGTAGGAAATTTTACGCTCTACAAAAAAGGGCTTCTATAATTTTTTGATATTTTCACTCTTTTCAAAGTTATTCAAGGTTAAAGTTAAAGTAGTAAAAAATGTTGACATTTTTTTCAATTATTCGACTCTCCAATAAAGTTTATATTAAAAAAAAACTTATAAAGATAAATTATAGCCAATAAAACGCCCAAAAAAATATATCTCCTTTAATTTTTTTCTCATAAACTTTATTGGAGAGACGAAAAATTGAAAAATTTGTCAAAATTTAATACTAATTCAACTTTAACCTTGAATAACTTTAAAAATAGTGAAAATATCACAAAATTATAAGAGCCCTTTTTTGTAGAGCGTCAAATTTCCTACATCAACCATAAAATTCGAGAGCGTGAGATAATTTTTTTCCATGATATTTAAACCGAAAATTAAAATTATCAATGCAACACCTCTTAATTATTATCCAACAACATTATCAGACCGTTCACTGAGAAGCAACAGCTACTTCTTTGGCTATATGCCCCGAAAGACATTGAATTACACTTCTTAGTATAACTGGGTTGGGATATCTGCGCGATATAATCATCCATTCTGGTTTATAATTAGAAGAGACATTAAAAAGAGCACTCTTGAATTAAAATCAATACTGTTACACCAATGTTACGAATAGTATTACAAGTACGTATGTAAAATTATTTTATGTATAAAGATTAAAGCTTCAATGGACGATTTATGACTGCAGTAGATTTTTTTTTAATCAGAGGGTTTGGAGATACATTCGACAAGATTTATTCGGTAGATATCACCGCATCTTTTGTGAATTGTTTCTTGTCCGTGATGATACCGGGTTTTTTTTTCAATCGTAAGATTACGCCTTTCGATAATAACAAACGTCGGGTACGGCATACCATCACCAGACGTACAAGGTGGTCTCGAAAATATCCAAAACTTTTTAATTTTTTTCCTTTTGTTTTAGTCAGATTATTAAAGTTGCAATTTTAACAGTTTTCGAGATATTTTACTATCGAAATGTCGTGGGACATACTGTAGATACAATGTACTTAAAGTATTATCTTGGTAAGGGTTAATGAACAAAATATAGTCTAATAAATTGCAATTTTTTGCATAAAAAAAATTATTTTTCAAAACGACGACGACTATTTCACTAAAGTAAATTGATAACTGACAAAATTTGAAGGTTTGGAAGGCAATTTTTTGTCTTGTCGCGGCAATTTTTTGACGTTTAATATATCAAATCTATGTGTATAAAATTCTATTACTCTGTGATAAAATTCAATATAAAATCTTTGTTAGTGGTTTCTAAGGAAACTAAGTTGTTTATTTATTTATTTAACTGTCTAAAAATTATTAAAACTGTTTCAAAAATTTAAATAAGTATTATTAACATGAATAATACAAGATTTGGAAATAATTCAATAAAGGAAATAGAGAGTACAATTAAGCAAAGTATACCGCGAAATACAATGAAGACAAAAAAGTCTGCGTGGGAAGAGTTTAGAATGTTTCTGGACGCACGTAATTATACGTTAGAAAAGGATACTTCTGAACAAGTTATAGCAAAAATTCATGAAGATTATGGTTTTAACATGAAAAAAAGAGATGGAACTGATTAGACTAAAGCTAGTGTGAAAACACTTTGGAATACGACTGCTCAAATGGTTCAGGAAAAATATTTTCTAGAATTTAACATCAAAATTGATCCATTTAAAGATATTACCTTTAAATTTGCTAGATTGACCAGGGATACAAAACGTAAAAAGCTTCAGGCTGAACCTGAAACCAGAAAAAGAAGTTCTAACGCGTTTACCAAAGAAGTATTAATGGAAATGGTAGAAAGCTATTCTGAAGATAATCCTGATGGGTTACAAAAAAAGTTTTTTCATTTATGTTCGTTAGAATTAGCATGGCTTGGAAATGAAGCTGCTAATTGTGATATTAATTACTTTAAAAAAGAATATGATAATAAAGGTAATTTTACTGGCAGGGTAAAATATAATCCAATCTTTTCCAAAACGACACAAGGAGGATCAAAAGCTTTATCTGGCAGTAAGTGGCTGGTAAGATATAATGCTAACAACAATTTGTGTCCCGTTAGTTTATTTTTAAAAATTATTGGAAAAAGAGAATCCAATCCTTATCTAACAACAACAAGATTATTTTTAACAGTACATCCAAATTGGGAGAAAAGAATATGATACAAAAATTCACCATTGGGAATTAATACAATTTCAAAGTGGACGAAAATATCGGCAAAATCAATTTGTATAGATACAAAAAAAATAAAAATAACCAATCATTCACATAGAGCTTCTGCAATATCTGCATTAGCAAAAGAAGGAGTTGGTGAACAAGAAGTAATAATTAAGCTTACAGGACATTCTTCTGCCCATTCTTTGAAACCATATTTACAATTAAATGAAGAACACCATTTCCAACTTATAGAGAACCTTCGAGAACATAAAAATAAAGAAAAGGAATCCTCAGTTTCTAACTTAAATTCATCACAGGTTATGATGCAAAACAATCCCCAAAATAATGCTACAACGTACAATTATAATAATAGTACTTTTTACATAAATAAGTAATTTTTTTTCTCAATGTTATTATTTTTTTGGCTTTGTATAATTGAAGTTTGCAATAAATAAAACGTTTAAACATATGATTTTTTAGTTTTTCTCTCGTGAAATAGTCATGTCGAATACCACTCAATTAAAAATTTTGTAAGGTAAAATTTTTCTCTAGTCGTATCCAAGTTTGTTGCTTTTAGGTAATTTTGCTCATAACATTTAATCCAAAACTTTGTTAAAAATGTCATTCTCAAAATTGCCAAGCAGCAAACTTTCATGACAATCGAAAAATTTTGCCGACAAAATTTTCACTCTCGTGGTATTATATATGAAAAAACAACTACTCCTCAGGCTCTACCAGATACCTTAAGCTATCAACATTAGAAGACTATTAACAAAAAATCTGATTGACGTTCCAACGAGATATCCCCCAAGTCACGACAAAATATTAAATAATGCAACAGCAAACAGAGTGCGGTCCGAAAAAAAAAACCGTTATTAATCATTCTCTCGAAAGCAATAAATTAAAACGATGTCATTATATACTAAATATAGAGAAATGAACGAAAATAAAGTGACATGTCAATTTATTCGGGCATATGCATTGTATCTCTACAACCGGTTACGGTAATCAAGCGATTCTACAATATTAAATGTTTTGATGGTACAGGATCGGATTACGTTATTTTTATCTTCATACTATATAACAACATCATTTTTAGTTTATTATAGTATTTTGCTCTAGCACAGTTATATATGTAGATAACTATATCGTTAACATAGTTTACAGCATTCATTATCACCGTCAGTGGCGTTCTGACTTGTTTGTCATGTTTCACGGTGTTTTATAATGAAAGATATTGTAAATTTTATCTAGGGCGTGTATAGTCAAATGCGGGTCATACGATTCAACAAAGACATACTCACCGTTTTGGTTTTCTTTTATTACGTTTAATCATAACTTCCAAATAAAATCCGTAGGATGAATAAGACAGACTTATGCAATTTTGACGGGTGAAAAAAGGATATGTATTTAGTTTTCAGCGATTCTAAAAAGTCTTTCACCAGTGAAGTTTTTATTTAAATGTCAGTTATGCCACTTTGACAATTCAAAGTGGCAATAAGAATAATAAGAAGCAATTTTCCGGTATTTTGCATCCTCAAGCAAAAAAAATGGTACTTAATATGATAGATTATTTCGAGAATTAATGAAAAAGTGGAAATTCGTCAACCAGTCTGCAGGAAATATCAACCATAATTTTTTTCTCCCAGTATATTTTTAATCTCACATTTTGGTAACCTCTGTGTCTTCTGATTTGATACATATGGTTAGTGACGCACGAAAAGAACGCTTTTGACTATAGCTGAATGGGGCTCTGGTATATTTTCGGCTGAGGTACTGCATCATTAGTGTAAGACTCATTATTCTTGTGGAGTTTGAAAAAAAAATTGGGAAAAAAAACAGCAACAGCAAATGCAACGTTGTTGCCATTTATATACCTTCACGCCAATGAACGAATGACTTGTCAAAAAAAACGAGTCTTGTTCGAAAGTATTGAACACGTTTTTCTACAGAGGATGCAGTATGTGTTATAGACCAGGGACATTTTTTAGTAGAATATTAAATATAAAAGAAAAATATAGATGAATAATTTGTATGTTCTGACAAAATCGTAAAAAAACACTTTGTATCTTAAAAATTAGTCATGTATAGTACTTAGAACATGAAACATTTTACCGTTTTCCAAAGAATTCAGTTAGGATAATACTTTATCATTTGATCTTCATATTACATTTATGAGCCTTAGTTTCATGCATTGATTTAATTTGTTGTGTTTGTTTCAAAGCTAAACTTTGGCTCGAAGCGTGCGATAGGCCTGACTTGATGCCAAAACTATAATCTCTATACAATAGTAGTCATCGTTTATGTGGTGCTCATTTTGAACCAGACATGATTATGCAACCTCACGAAAGAAAACTTCTTTAGAAAAAGGCTATTCCAACAATATTTCATTCATCAAATACTGCAATGCCTAAAGCCTTTCAGACAAATGATTTATTGGAAAAGAATTTTGTTCGCTACTCTTGTGGTTATTTAATTGAAAAATGTTCGGAAATTCATACATGCAGCGTATATGAGACGTATTCACAAGCGTATCAGAATTTAGACGATTCGTCTTTATACTGTTACCTTTAAGCTTATGAAAATACGAATAAGGATACTTTTGGAAACTTGAATATGCCGTAAATTTTGTACAATACATCTTATTATTAGAAACATTATTCCAAATGAATTTTGAGAAAGTTGCGACGGAAGATAATATTGTTGAATCACTTATAAATATTAGTCAATCAACAGAGTTTGTACATCCTTGTGTTGATTTTCCAATAAAATATTTAATAAAACTTTTCTTCAGGGTACGAGTATATTACACATTAAAATTTGTCAATAAAAATTTCAAAAATCATAACAAAATGAAAATTGTAATATGGGAAAACCAATAAATATTTTGTATAAGACTATTGTTTCATTCACTCATCAGTGCACTGTTCTACAATATTTAAAAAAAAAAACATTTAACATGTTCGTCATTTTAAAACTTATGCCACCTACGCCTATGGTAAAATGAATCGTAAAGCGATCCGTTCAAGGTCATCAAAAGCTCTGGCAATTTATGAATGAAATTTATAAGAGTTATACTACTGGTTCGTTTCTATACTGTGTGTATAGTATGAGCAAAAGATATAGTGATGCAAAGCGTAGCCGAGTAGCCGTAGCCGTAGCCGCGTAGACGAGAACACTTAGGCTAAACTCAGACGGACGGTCATTGTGTACAAGAAAAATGGTAGTAATTTGTCTATTTGAAACAAAGATTTATCAGTATCGGGCACTCATAAATCCCGGTAAAAATGGGCTCATTCAAAAAACAATTAGATGTAGATGATTCAATTGTGAACAGTAAAAAAATGAACTGCAAAAAAAACGTTATTAAATGACTGGGCTATTTTCGACAGCGTATATTAGCACGTTGTTCTTGATTTATTTCGAGAGTTAGTGTCAATCGTGAATCACTAAAACCGTTCTTTTTTGTTTGTTTTGTTTTGTCGAAAAGGTTTTTAAAACAGATTGGCTTTTTTGTTGTTGAAGCCTAAAATAAGGACATCGTTTCGACGACTGGCATTGAACTAAATTTAAATAAATCGTAGTACAATTTTTTCAACAGATATTAAAATGTGTCAATTTATACACTGTGAGGTTATTTTATTAAAAACATATGCAAAAATATTGAAAATATTTGTGGATGAAATGAATCCAAATATGAAAAAGATTCATATTTATATTGTCTTTTCTCTTCGGCTCAGGATGTGGAGTTTACTCGAGAGCACTAAGCCTGAAGATTAAGTGAGGAATGGGAAACAATACCAGGTTCAAACAGAACTGGCTGGTATCTCAACTGCCACTGAAGAACTAACCAGAAAAGGAATGTCTGGCAAAAACATGACAATCTGCATTGATAGTAGACAAGCCCTATTAGCCTTGAACACACAACGTGTTATATCGGGGCTAGTACTAGAGTGCCACCAAGATTTAGCTAACGCCTCGGCAGATAACAATATTATCCTGAGGTGGGTTAAAGGGCACGGCAGGAGTTAAGGTAATCGCATTGCCGACTCTTTATCCAGGGAAGCGGCTGGACTAAACATTTTAGGATCCAGTGACACCTACGGCCTAACGACTTCAACAAATGCGGAACTAGCCAAACGTCACACCCGTGCTCAATCCCTTAAGAGATGGGATGGAATCAAAGGATGCAGTCTTGCCAGGATCACCCTGGGCGACCCTGGGAAGCTGGCGCCGAAAAAATATTTGGCAATGACCAGGAAAAGCCTACGTTTAACAGTAGGATTTCCTACTAGCCATTGTCAACTAAGAAAACACCTCTATACTATGGTGCTAGTGGACACACCTCTATACAGGATGTGTGAACAGAAAGATGAAACTGTCAGGCATGTCTTAAGCGAGTGTCCGGAGTTATCGTCAATAAGAGAGTGTGTGTTCGGTGAGTCTTGGCCTACACCTGCCGATATAAAGGAGATGTCTCCTAGTGACTTGTCCACCTTCCTGGAAAGGAGATGATGGACGATGACATAGGAGGACAACTCCTCGAGAGGATGTACAATGGGTCACATGTGGCCTAAGTGCTGTAAGCCTACACTCACCCTCCCTACTCTACAGATACAGATACAGATTGTCTTCTCTCCCAGTCAATGGTTCTGGTCCAATATAGACCCTAGATCTCAAGCCTTCTCATATCCTGAAGCTCATTCACCTTCCCTAAGGTGAGATGGGAATGTAAAATATTTCTTACAGCACATAGAAGATCTCCAGATAATGAAAGTGTCTAGGCTAAACAAGAGAAGAGTGAAATCATAGTAACTGTAGATTTAGAATAATTTGGAAAAAAAAACAGGACCAGATATCTTATCATTATCAGGAATGCTTGCAAAAGGTTTACAGGAAGGAGTTTTCGTACTTCTTGAGTGTGCAAGAGAAATACAACAGGCTATCAGCTCCTAGAGCACTGGTATAGACACTAATGTGTCATGGGAATGATATCCAGGATATAGAGGATCTCCAAGAAATGAGAGCGCTTTTCAGCTCTAGAATGTGAAACTTAAAAGTCCCAGAACACTCCCTCTATCTTCTTCAAATTTTTTTATACCGGGACGCCCTGTATATTTGTACGTTACACAACAACTTTTGCGTTAAAATTATCTTTCAAGCGACCTAATTTTAAATTTTTAATTATCAAATATTATTGTATCTAATACAAATAGAAATTCCTTGACTGGAAAATCATCTCTCATCATGTAAATTATCAATGGCTATGATAATGAGTTTATTAATGTCTAATGAATGACAATCTGTCAACATAAATCCATACATCTGCTATTGCGTGCTGTATCCTATTAGTAGAGGCGATGAGTGACAATAAAAACTGAACAATAGTTTGTGGTTTCTATCAAATACTGTGGAAAATTGGAAAATTTTGTTTCACAGAATAATAATTATTCTAATGATTTATGAGTTTTGAAAAATATCTTTCAAAGACAGTAATCGTTCAGCCAAGAAGTAACAACTACTTCCTGGGCTATAATATCTCTAAGACCTGAGAAGTTTTGTGTCCAAAAATCTGCTGGAGAAGTTCTTGCTTCAGTTTTTAGGGATTGCCATGGAGTAATCATGATTGATTTTTTGGATAAGGGTAGAACAATAACCGGAGATTACTATTCGACAATACTGACTACTCTACGGGAAAAAATTAAAGAGAAAAGACGCGGAAAGCTATCCAAAGGTGTTTTGTTTTTGTAGGACAACGCCCCTGCACACAAATCTCATGTTGCCATGCAAAAAATTCGTGATTTAGGGTTTGCATTACTACAACACACCCCTTATTCACCAGATTTGGCTCCGTCCGACTATCATCTCTTTCCTCAACTGAAAAAAAGTTTAAAAGGTCGTAAACTTTCTTCTAACTAGGAGGTAATAAAAGCTGTGGAGGTCTGGTTTGCATAGCAAGAAGAAACATTTTTATTGAAAGGTCTAGAGACGTTGTAGATTTGCTGTAATAAATGTATCCAATTAAGAGGAGAATATGTTCAATAATAAAATACTTTGACATTGAAAGTTTGTCTGGTTCCATAGTAGGCTAATAATTTTTCAATATACAGATGTACAGGAAACTAATAATACTTTAATAAATTTACAAAATACAATGAAGTGATTTTCCAACCAACTTATCTTTCAAATATTCTTTTGCACGTCCAATTTAAAACAATTAATGAACTCAAACGAAAACTAAAACAATATTTGCTAGTTATAAGCAGGATATTTTAGGTATTGAGGTATTTATTGTTATTATTATATTATGTGCTGTTTTGTTTTTCATATGACTAGAATTAGATTAATAACTTTTATTTATTATTTATACATATATTATTTTGTGAAACTGTACTTACTTTGTATTAGTTGTTTATTGACTAAATAAAGCATTTATAATATATATTTTTTCATACGTCCAATTTAAAACTCAATTACTCGGATCTTTCGACACATTTTTTCTGCTTTACTATTTGAAAAATGTTCATGTTTGTTTAGTAAAGTCTACGGCTATCAACAAGTAATTTGTCTGTCATTTAGAAGTCAAGTTGAATCTTTTGAACTCAACCGCTGCTTCACTGTTCAGTACATATGCGAGGGACTGACAAAAGCTGTAGAGCAAGAGATAAACGATATCTCTTTCGTTTGTGTCTTTAATTTTTTTGAAGATTAAATCTAGTCCAAAGTGATACAAAAATGATGGTCTTCATGGTAGGTTAATGTCGGGTAAGGTTTCATATATTATTAGCACACTCGATAATTGCAAAAAGTCTTTACTGTAAACCTTTTTGCAATGTTTTAAATTATAAACTCAGTGTGGCGCCTAGTATTTTCGACAGATTTCTGTATATTTGGTATAAACTCTAGTCACACTGTTAAAAATATTCACTTTTTACTGCAAATTTATGAGAAATAACAATTTTTTCAATACAAAAACAATCATTCCATGGTTTATTTACGATAAAAAGACGATGTCGTTGCAAAACAAAATATTGCGATGTTGCCAAGCTGTAGTTTTTTTCTTAACTTAACGAAAACTAGAAAAGTCAATCTGATGTTAGATTGACATTTACATTTATTTATGTAACAATTATACAGGGTGGGGCACTATGAACGAACTATTCTCTGGCGTCTTAACGGCAAATATAATTAGAAAAAATAAGACGTCAGAGAATAGTTCGTTCATAGTGCCCCACCCTGTATCAATAATAATGAATACGAATAGCGAATACTATTACTTACGTCTCTTACAGCAGTAAGCGGGAGAAGCGGGCCCCCATTTCGGCATTCTCGTTCAAAATACATATGTATATTGAAAAATTCTTAACCTACTATAGAACTAAACAAAATTTCAATGTCAAAATATTTTATTACTCAAAATTTTCTCCTCTTAATTGGATAGATTTAGTACAGCGAACCTGCAACGTCTCTAGACCTTTAAAAAAAATGTTTCTTCTTGCTCTGCAAACCAGACCTCCACAGTTTTTATTACCTCCTTGTTGGAAGAAAATTTACGACCTTTTAAACTTTTTTTCAGTTGAGGAAAGAGATGATAGTCGTACGGAGCCAAATCTGATGAATAGGGGGGGTTTTCTAGTAATTCAAACCCTAAATCACGAATTTTTTGCTTGGCAACATGAGATTTGTGTGCAAAGGCGTTGTCTTGCTACAACAAAACACCTTTAGATAGCAGTCCGCGTCTTTCTTTTTAATTTTTTCCCGTAGAGTGGTCAGTAATGTCGAATAGTAATCTCCGGTTATTGTTCTACCCTTATCAAAAAAATCAATCATGATTACTCCATGGCAATCCCAAAAAACTGATGCAAGAACTTTTCCAGCAGATTTTTGGACATGAAACTTCTTAGGTCTTGGAGAGGACGAAGGACATTGATCACAAGCATATCTTCGTAAATCTGCTTACCTCTCAACCCTTTTAAATACAGGTACTCGATGATGATACTCCAATTTTTTGATTTTCGCAATTTCGGTGGACATCATTTTTCTTCTAATTTATTGCGTAACTCTGGTTCACTTTTTTGACGTCCAACTTCACACTGACACTTCTAATGAGTTATTGTTCGTTGCTATGGTAACGCAATATTTTGTTTATGCATGGAGCTGGTCTAGGCTAACTAAATATCAATATATCCTCGTAGCTTAACAAAGATGTTACCATCTCTTGACATTTACTGTTCAGCTGCTTCGGCATTTTATTAACTACACACTGTAGATTTGCCTAAATAATTAGTTATGAAAATAACTGTTTTTTCAATCTCAAAGAAACAATGAATTTAAAATCGAATGTCGATAAACGTCAAAACAAACTGGGGAAGTTTTGCCAACTCGTTACCTGTAAATTGCCCTGGCTGTTAGGATAGATTGTTGAGGATGAATTGTATTTACGGTTGGTAAATCAATATTTATTCTGATAAGCAGGAAATGAGCTAAAAATGACATCATTGTCTTTTTATCATAAAAATCCCATAGCTCCCTCCTCAACCTTTACCTCTAGTAGTGTGTTTGATTCAATTTTTTTTGTTTTTTGGGCCATAAAGAAAGTCAAAATCCAATTACACTTCAAACACGATCACACCGAACAACGGGCGATCTTAAAACGAGAGACCTCCCTGACTGTATAGCCACTTAAAAAATATCGTTGAAAAACCGGTTGACTTATTATATTACTTGTTGTTATTATGTAAGCTGATATAACCATAATGCCAACCATAGTCTTTACTTTTCACCTCTGCGGTTTCATACAGGATGTTTCAAACGCGAACGTTTTTGTTTAAATTTTAAAGTTGTTATAAAAAGCAAAGATAACGAAACGAAAATATTCTGGGAGTTTTTCTCATTTGGGGTGCTCAAAATGCAAAAAACAGTTTTTTGACTATTGACCCCCCCCCCGAAATATCACCAAGTACGACCCCGAATTCATAGTGGAAACAGCATATATGGTGTTCTCTAACCTCAAAATTTGGAGTTGAACATGAAAATTTTCAAAAAATATATTTATTTCTTACCTTTTTCGTGATTTTATTCATAAACCATATAATAAGAAAAGTTGAACTGAAATATTTATGAGGTAGAATAAATTTTTCAAAATACGAGCTTATATTATTATCATTATTATCGTAAATGTCACCTTCAGTGAGAGATTTATTAAGTTCCATCGACAAATTTAATTTGTGGTTCTTAAGATACTAAAAATTATATTTTATGTCTGCAATTTGTCGAACCAAAAAGACATAGTCAATTTTACCAGCACGTCCATCTGGGAAGACCGTTTTTTTCTACTTCAAGAACTTGTGTATTGCCCCTCGTATTAACAAACATATAAAAGTATTGGTAAATATTGATATTGATGATATTACATGAAAATAATTATTGATAACTTGAATTCCAATAGACCAAAGTCTTCCTGCAAACAACAAACTCAAATTAATAGCTTGGACGACATCACCCAGCCACTGGACCACATGTTAATTCTTGTTTATTGTTTTAAAGTCAGGTTAAATTGTACGTGATATATCGAGACTAAACGG
>CAJUYG010000748.1:111832-135746 GCA_910591675.1 Galerucella calmariensis
ATATATATATATACAACAGGCAATCTGAAATTAAAAATAAAAATAAACGACCATTCATTTATGTAACATACAACTGACGATAGCATATAGATCGCATACAGATTCTTCGAACCCGGGGGGGAAACAATTCCAACTGACTAATCAAAATAATCCTTGGATAGGGGGGTTACTCTGTTACTCTTGAAGTACTTCATGTATGTATGTATAGTTAAAATAATACCCTTCTCGGTGTGCGTCATCGATTGTGACGTATATCTGGGTTTTCGGCATGTCGTTTACTTTATTTGCTATTTCGACATTTGGCTAACCTTAAATTTGATAAACAAAATCATCAGGATCGAACTCAGCCAAATTCGAAAAGGCTATGAAATTAATAATCACAAACTTCTTTTCCTAATTGAAAATGCTGATGTTTTTCCGTCTATCTATGCATATTTTTGTATTATTTAAATAATAATATAAGATTAATATTCACTTTTCATAAATGATAATTGACCATTAACAACAAAGTACTGACCTGGCGAGAACTGTCAGTGTGACAGTAGAAAAAGACGTCAGACACATTGCCGCTACGAAAGTAACGCCTCCATAGTATTTTGAGCTTCCGATTGATAGGTTGCGCTTGTGCGTAATCTGAACATCAACCAATCAAATTTTAGTAAGTCAAAGATTAGGGTTATAACGTTTGTAATACATTTAAACGGTTCTTTATTGTGATATTTTGATTAGGATTAATCACAGACCTGCCTTTTTTCCATTTCTTAGGTTTAGGTTTATGTTCCTCTTCTATCCAGTAATCTCCCAGGTGCTGTGCTCTAGGATTCTGGAGTGCTGTGCAATTGGAAAGTATGTGAATGGAGGTTTCTTCTTCCATGCCACAAAATCTGCATTCTTCTTCCTCCACTATTTTGAGCTGTTTCAGATGCTGATTCAGGCGACAATGTCCCGTTAGGATCCCGGTTAAAACTCATAGAGCAGTTTTACTTTGACTTATACATTAATTTGATCTCAACAGGTTGTAGTCACCCAGAAGAGTCTTTGATGGTATAAGCCCTACTAGGTCTTTCCAATGGTCAGATTTTCTCTTTTTCTCGGCTTTATTTATTTCTTCCAATATTACATTGGGGCTGATTCTGCAAAAGGGCTCAGGCCCCCAGAAAGGTATTTCAGTCCCCCTCTTTGCTAGTTCATCTGCTATTTCATTTCCTTCTATTCCAGTGTGTCCTGGAATCCATGTATGTATGTATGTGTGTTTTTTGGGTGACATTCACTGAGACCTAAAAGATCTATTGTGCCCCCTTACTTCTACTCAGTTTCTGAGGTGAGTCTCAAAAACTAGTAGTTCCTTTAATCCTATTTCCCAGAGGAATTTTAGGATGTCTGCAGGCTTCAACTTAGGCAAATGTTCCTCTTCTATCCAGTAATCTCCCAGGTGCTGTGCTCTAGGATTCTGGAGTGCTGTGCAATTGGAAAGTATGTGGATGGAGATTTCTTCTTCCATGCCACAAAATCTACATTCTTCTTCCTCCATTATTTTGAGCTTTTTCAGGTGCCCTTTCAGGCGACAATGTCCCGTTAGGATCCCTGTTAAAACTCTTAGCGCAGTTTTACTTTGACTTATACATTCTTTCGATCTCAACAGGTTGTAGTCACCAAGAAGATTCTTTGATTGTATAAGACCTACTAGATCTTTCCAATGGTCAGATCTTCTCTTTTCCTCGGCTTTACTTATTTCTTCCAATATTACATTGGGGCTGAATCCGCAAAAGGGTTCAGGCACCCAGAAAGGTATTTCAGTCCCCCTCTTTGCTAGTTCATCTGGTATTTCATTTCCTTCTATTACAGTGTGTCCTGGAATCCATAGTAAGGTGACTATGTTGTTCTCGTCTAGGCATTCCCACACCATTTTGGAACTGATTACAGTGCTTTAATGGCTGCTTGACTATCCGACATTATGATAATCCTTTGTCTTCTGTATCCTTTATCAATATTGAACTGGGCACACTTTCTTATGGCGTGGATTTCCGCTTGAAAGATACTTGGGGTTTTTCCCAAGCTTTCAGAGTGTTTGGTTCCTGGCCCGAACACTCCTATCCCAGTTCCTTCTATTGTTTTTAAGCCATCTATGTACCATTGAATGGCGTTCTTTCCAAGTCTAGTAATGGTATTTTGATCCCATTCCTTCTTGTTGCTTAATTCCGTGACGAATTTCTTTGAAAAGTTATACTTTTTCATCATACTGCCTTGTGGCATGTCCCAGGTTGTCTGATTTCTAAGAAGTGAGGAGGTGATTTTTTTTAATGATTCCCTCTCTACTTAGTCTGTATCTTGTTCTTTCTGCAACACTTTCCACCACCATATGTAAAGGGGTGAGGTTGAGAATCACTTCCATGGCTGCCGTTGGGCATGTTCTCATTGCTCCTGTAATGCATATACAGGCTAGTCTTTGAATTTTGGAGAGGTTTTTTTTCGTCGTCAATAGGCTAGTTCTACTACTCCACGCAATGGCTTCATAAGTGATGATTGGAATCCATAGTAAGGTGACTATATTGTACTCGCTTAGTTCATTGAGTTTGTCTAGGCATTCCCACACCATTTTGGAACATTAAAGTACTGCATGATACTTCTGGCTTTGTTATATTTTAAGAAATTCTACTTGCAGCTTCCTTTTCGTGGTTGACGCTCTCCCCTAGATAACTTTCCTTTCTAGTTGCAGATTTCCATCCGCCATGTCGCTTGAGAGCTAAGAGATCAACTCCAGTATTCGCTAATGAAGAGTGTCCAATATACTCTTTAAAGTCTCTCTAAAGTATGAACCCCTCTTGCTTTTTTTTGCCTCCGCTACTGGTGTGATTGTTTCGGTATCAACTGAAAGAAAATGTGTTTAATCCCTGTAGGACAAAACGGAACAGATTCACCGTTATACGTGCTGACTAGAGGTGCAGTTTATCCGCTCCCTTCCATTTCAATGTTCCGCATCCGCATTCTGTTCTGTTGCAAATGTGCACGCACACATGAACATCTCTCGGTACACATATACAGAATCCCAGCGGCGTGGAAAATCATCATCCTTTATATACCAGCAAACAAATGATATGTGGATGATCCTGACCAATCTTCAGATTAAATATGTTACGGAGATGTTACTTCAAATATGGTACGGAGAAAAATGGAAATTGAATGTTTTTTTAAGAAACAAAAAAAAGGAATTCATCTATATTACTGAAGTACGGGGTGTTCAAGTTGGAGGTTTCAGAAATTCAAATATTTGTGATTTGAAAAATCGACTAATGGATTATTTCAACGTCAAATTGTGTCCTTAAATAAATCCTTTTACGTAAATTATTAATTAAACCAATTTTCTTGTGGTTGGTATTTATATAATTGAGTTAAAATACACTCTGTTTATTATACGTCTAATGAACGTCGAAAATTGGTCGAGGTAATTTGGAAAATTATCTCAGACAAAGGACTCTAGGCTATAATAAATTCATCTTTGTATACAGAGGGAGCTTTCAGTGTGGAACGCTTCAATTACCACGGAGTTTAGTGTACAATGGTGGACGAAAGCTTATTTTCCCGACTCGGTATAAAAATATCAGAAAATAAGAAATGGAACACTAAAAAAACAAGAAAACCCAGGCCCAAACTCGGTTGATCAAAGTGTAACTAAGTATAAAAATATCAGAAAATAAGAAATGAAACACTGAAAAAAACAAGAAAACCCAGGCCAAAACCCGGTTGATCAAAGTGTAACTATGTATAAAAATATCAGAAGATAAGAAATAGAAAACTAAAAAAAAACAAGAAAACCCAGGCCCAACCCGGTTGACCAAAGTGTAATTATGTATAAAAATATCAGAAGATAAGAAATAGAAAACTAAAAAAAAACAAGAAAACCCAGGCCCAACCCGGTTGACCAAAGTGTAACTATGTATAAAAATATCAGAAAATAAGAAATAGAAAACTAAAAAAAAACAAGAAAACCCAGGCTCAAACCGTGCGTTCATAATCTATGGATTAGTTGAGGAGCGAAAACAGACAGTGTAGGTGTCAGTCAGACGACGGGGTAAACGCTTCTCGTGGTGCGTTATGGTGTAGAGTGTGAAGTATATTTTAAATTTGTACGTAGCCCACCTTTTTAACTTTCAAATTATGAAAAATGGAGATAGGAATATCTCTTCAACCACGTTAGTATACAGGGTAGGTCCCAGTAATTTTTAGACACCGAGTATATTAAATAAATGTAAACTGTTGACGTAATTTTACACTAATAGATACAAGTAATTGTTAAGACCAGGGATTTCCATGTGAAATCTAAAAAATGTACATCCTGCTGATTTCATCGAACTTGTTCTCTATACAGATTTTGGGAAATGCTAATAAATAAAAAATATTTCTAGAAATTCATAGAGGTTAATATCCCGTAACAATTTTGAAGAAATATCTTCTTCTTCTCAGAACAATAACATTGTATATTATTTTGTAAGCACTCCATAAATGATTGAGTCCAAGAAAAGAGTAATTTAACACGTAATCATTGCGATAATTATATTATCATTTAATTCCTTTAAAACAATGCAAGAAGAAGAGTTTCAGTGTTGCCGTATCTACTAAATTATCGCAGATGTGCGGAGTTTTTTTGTTGAACTAAAAATAAATATTGTATGACCTACTTTAGTGTACACCTTGTAAATTATTCCAAGAACTTGTGATGATACTCCGGATATGTTACTAATAAGAACAATAGTTTTTACTCATTTTAATGATAAAAAAACCGCAAAGAAAGTGTCATCAACATTATAAATTATTGTTTGAATAAGAATATTAAATTTTCTCACAACGAAATTGAAATGCTATAACCATTGTTTCTACAATAGGTGCATCTTATTTCTATTTTTTATTTCCTCTTCTAACCAGTAATCTCCCAGGTGCTGTGCTCTAGGACTCTGAAGTGCTGTGCAGTTGGAAAGTATGTGGATGGAGGTTTCTTCTTCCATGCCACAAAATCTGCATTCTTCTTCCTCCACTATTTTGAGCTGTTTCAGATGCTGATTCAGGCGACAATGTCCCGTTAGGATCCCTGTTAAAACTCTTTACTTTGACTTATGTATTCATTTGATCTCAACAGGTTGTAGTCACCTAGAAGATTCTTTGATTGTATAAGCCCTACTACATCTTTCCAATGGTCAGATCTTCTCTTTTTCTCGGCTTCAGCTTTCTCTCCCAATATTACATTAGAGCTGATTCCGCAAAAGGGATCAGGCCCCCAGAAAGGTATTTCAGTCCCCCTCTTCGCTAGTTCATCTGCTATTTCATTTCCTCCTATTCCAGTGTGTCCTGGAATCCATAGTAAAGTGACTATATTGTTCTCGCCTAGTTCATTGAGTTTGTCTAGGCATTCCCACACCATTTTGGAACTGATTACACAAGAGCTCAGTGCTTTCTTGACTATCCGACATTATGATAATTCTTTGTCTTCTGTATCCTTTATCAATATTGAACTGGGCGCACTTTCTTATGGCGTGGATATCCGCTTGAAAGATACTTGGGGTTTTTCCCAAGCTTTCAGAGTGTTTGGTTCCTGGCCCGAACACTCCTATCCCAGTTCCTTCTATTGCTTTTGAGCCGTCTGTGTGTACCATTGAATGGCATTCTTTCCAAGTCTGGTAATGGTATTTGGATCCCATTCCTTCTTGTTGCTTAATTCCGTAACGAATGTCTTTGAAAAGTTATACCAAAGATAACAGAATAAAATATAAGATGTTTCACTCGTTCGAATTTATCGCGTAAAGCACCGATGCCGTTGGTGACTGTCTGGTGACTTGGATGGTACAGTACGTCGCTACGTCCTTACTTGCATTTAATTTGGCATATTATACGGGACGTCGCCCGTCGAGCGCTGTTATTTTAGAAAGGTGTTTATAATTGGTTGCTCGTGTTTTATATTTATGTTGTATAAATTTTTTAAATTTATTAATTAATTGTTGAAATGAGCAAAAAATTATATTAATATTTTTCTCTTTAATAGCAAAGCTTAAACACTAAATATTTTGTAATATTTGCTAATACAAAATTATGGATTTATTTTTATAAAAAGGATATTATATAAACAAGTACATTACGCAAGAAAACACAAAAATTCTATTCTATAGCTAACCAAAGGGGAATTGGTCAGTTCCTTTTGAACGAATTTACTAAATTTTCTTTTCATCATCCATGTAATCAATTTCCTTTCAAATATTATGCAAGTCTCTATACCAAAGTCCGCATATATTTTACTCTCAAATGTATATTGAAAGATTTGAAAGACAATAGATTCAATTTAACACATAAACCAAACTCCAAACTTGGTATTTCACAACATTTATAAAAAATTTTAATAAAGGTATCCTGCAGCTGCTTCTGTTTTTACTGTTTCAAACTTGTCGATCCAAAAAATACGCGTTATTTAAAGATCAAAATTTAAGACTTAGTGGCCCTATTATTCTGGTGGCTATTGAGTATATTTAATTGAACTTGTGATCAATATCTGCTAGATTATCAATAAGTATCACAAAATTACTAAGATGCTGGATAAAAACTGTGAATTGATTCATTTTAAAAATTCAAGTTTATTTTTTACTTACCTTTTCAAATTCATATCCCGCACATTTTTCGAAATCATTAACATTTAAAAATAAACCTTTGTGATAAAGAATCCTATTAATTTAAATATATATTTCTCTAATTACCCATGTATAGCTTAAAATATAATAAGCTCTTCGAACTGTTCTGGTATCTACCGGTCTCGTTATTGACAACAAAAGCGAGTCGTAAACATAATTTATGAGAGCGGCGTCCGTTTGGGACAGCAACTTGAATCAAACCGCCCAAGAGTGAAACATCTTATATTTTATTCTGTAATCTTTGGTTATACTTTTTCATCATACAGTCTTATGGCATATCCCAGGTTGTCTGATTTCTAAGAAGTGAGGGTGGTTTAAAAAAAATGTTCTCAAATACAATCACAAATTACCCAGCACAGATCATCTCCCATCTTTTGTATACCAAAAATAAAATTTTTCGTAAAATTTTCATATCGTCGCTTAAACTTTACACCGCCATATCTCAAGCAAAGTATCAACATACGTCACCGTCACTAGAAATTGCACCGTAATAAAATTTACGATAGGAAATGATATTTCGCTAATCTGAGTTGGAAACTTGATACTTTACACGGGCAACTGTCTACGTAACTCGACTAATGTCCTTATTCATATCGTTTCTCATTTCGAGATAATTAGAAGAGATAGATGAGAGAATATAGGATCGTCTAAGAAGTCTTAGGTTTCAAAAAATTAAAAATTCAGCTTCAAAACGATTGAAATCATCAACTGCATCCGAAGGAGAATGAATATTTCGTTTAAAATCTTTTTTCTAGAACTTTATTAGAACTTTAGTTCTTTATGTCGAGGGAGGTTGCGACGCGAAAGATCTGACCGTTACGTTACGTTGTTACGTTATGTGCCTTGAGCGCGTGGGCTCTCGCGCTCTCTTCTCAGTCTCAGAGCTAGTCTTCCGTCGCAAAATGCTCATTGTCAGCATACATTGTATTATTAATTACAGTTAATAGAATACTTAATATGTACTTTGTGCCAATCAACTTAATGATAAGATTTTTATAATTAATACTACTGTATATTTTTGTTAAATGAAGTTTCATCTAGAGTAAAATAAATTCTAATATTAATAATGTGTATTTATTTATTGATTCAAAAAATTTGATTATTGCTTAAAAGGAACTAAAGTTATTACAGTATGTCCCGTGACACATTCTTCAATTTTTTTTCACTTCTTTGTAGATGCCAGCTGTTAGATTGGAATAAAGTATACTTTTCATTTACTTTCTAAGCATCACAATGGAATCAGATAATTTACAATCGACATCTTGCAGTCGTTGCAGCTCGTTGCAGTCAAAGATTCACTCTAATTATTGGAAAACGATGCTTTAATAATAAACACAGTAAAAAAATAGTATGAAAGTATAAGAAACGACATAGAATTAAAAATTTAGCCAAATGTATTTCCCATCGGAGAAAAACCATTGGAGTTAGTGTAGTTTTAAGGCGGTTCACACTTTACAGTATAGTAGTATAACAGTATTTACGTATTTAGTAAAGCATGTTACCAATAAATATACAGATTGTGAAAAGTTTATTCGAGCCATACGATTTACACAAGAACGACAAGGAAAATATGAGAAAAATTAATTGAAAGAGAGAGAAGAATCATTGTGCGCAGGCAGCTGTTGCCAAATGTATATATTTGTAAAAGTTATTACCAATTTTTGGCGGCAACAATGTTAAATACGAAATAATTGTTCAATCGAAAGCAGTGTATAGATTTTATTTATTGCAGATCGTGATTTGTCCAACTTTTTTATTGAACTATATTAATTTATTCTTATTTGTGTTCATCTCACTTATTTTTCAAAATATTACCAATCTCCCTCTCACTTTAAATACGGCTTTGCCCCGTCTTAAAAGTACCAAACATTCTAAGCTGGCAACGCTGCTTTCATATCAGATTGGTAGCTGGAGCTGAAGACACGCCCAGCGCTGACTTCGAATAATTATTCTTCTCTGCCTTTCAAGTAGTTTTTCTCATATTTTCTTTGTCGTACTTGTGCAAACCTTTTAAAAAGAAACAACTACTATACAGTATTTTTAAAATAGGTTTAGTTTGACAAATATTTCCCATAATATGGAAAAGCACAGTGCTAATTTTGTCAAGTTTTTTGCATAATTTTTTGCAGTGTAGCCGAAGCAATTTTTCCACTAATCTTGTTCCCATTTTGTCGTAACGCGCTCGTGAAATTGTCAATAATAGCATTTTCCAGATAATTTAAGTTCGGATATTCTTAGAAGAAGCAAAAAAGACATTTAAGTCGACCTAATTGCGGTAATCGGAGATTTACAGTGTTGCCGAGAGGAAAATTGAAAAAAAAACCTGTAGCTCTGATATTTTTTGGTACAGGGCGTCTGTATAGTAGAGGTAATTCGCTTTATCTCAGGAACTATCTATCGTACGTCTTTAAAAAAAAACACCTCCTCACTTTTTAGAAATCAGACAACCTGGGACATGCCACAAGACGGTATGATGGAAAAGTATAATTTTTCAAAGACATTCGTTACGGAAGTAAGCAACAAGAAGAAAAATGGGATCCAAATACCATTACCAGACTTGGAAAGAAAGCCATTCAATGGTACACAGACGGTTCAAAAGCAAGAGAAGGAACTGGGATAGGAGTGTTCGGGCCAGGAACCAAACACTCTGAAAGCTTGGGAAAAGCCCCAAGTATCTTTCAAGCGGAAATCCACGCCATAAGAAAGTGCGCCCAGTTCAATATTGATAAAGGATACAGAAGACAAAGGAGTATCATAATGTCGGACAGTCAAGCAGCCATTAAAGCACTGAGCTCTTGTGTAATCAGTTCCAAAATGGTGTGGGAATTCCTAGACAAACTCAATGAACTAGGCGAGAACAATATGGTCACCTTACTATGGATTCCAGGACACGCTGGAATAGAGGGAGATGAAAAAGCAGACGAACTAGCAAAGGGGGGGACTGAAATACCTTTCTGGAGGCCTGAACTCTTTTGCGGAATGTTGGAAGAAGTAGGTAAAGCCGAGAAAAAGAGAAGATCTGACCATTGGAAAGATCTAGTAGGGCTTATTCAATCAAAGACTCTTCTGGGTAACTACAACCTGTTGAGATCAAATTAATGCGTAAGTCAAAGTAAAACTGCGCTAAGAGTTTTAACAGGGATCCTAACGGGGGACATTGTCGCCTGAATGGGCACCTGAAAAAGCTCAAAATAGTGGAGGAGAATCAGTGAGTGTCACCCCAAAATACATACATACATACATCGTACAGCTTAGAAAAAAAAATCTATACTACAAAATTGCATACGAGGAACTTATGGAGATTATTTTCAACTTTCCTACTTCACTTCTAGGTGGCGTAGTTACCAAGGATCGCTTTGGTTTTTGATGAACATTTCAGTGGCGAGGGCTTTTTAAGATAAAAATTATTGGCTAGATTATTAGATAAGTGTTTTTGTGTACAACTATATAAACGTAATCAATTTTATCAAATCTATATCTGTACCTACAATCGATATATTACGTATAAGTCGAGACCCATCAATCACACAAGACAACAAACGTGTCTAAATTAAATAGAAAAAAATATGTAAACAACAATCAGCAAACATAAACTTTTTAAGGGCTCCGTAATACTGATATTGACGAAGGTCAACTTTTATTAGAACGTACAGTATGTGTGTGTGTGGAAATTTTAATTTATATCAATTTTTATGGTGATCTATCATTCGAGTCAATATTGACAATGTTTGATATTTTTTTTAATATTGGGTGTGAATTTTTTATTTTTTAATGAAATATAATTGACCTTGATTTTTTTTTAAATATATTTTTGCCAAACCTTTGTATTTATTACATACATCACTTATTTTTAGAAAATACATTTATAAACCTCGAAATATTATATTTACAAAATTTCAAATTGAATTAAATCATCATCCATTGAATCAAAATTTAACTTGACACAACAATACATCAGCCTCATTATCAAAATATATCCAGCAATTAATAATCCATCAAATACGAAACCTTTACCGATTTAAAATCAATCATATGTATTATACCGGGTGTCCCAAGTTATCATATACAGGCAATATCTCGCTTATTTGACAAGATAAATAATAAATAAAAAAACTACATTGAATGGCAATAATGTACCTTTCTAATGACTTATAAAAAAATGTATTTTTTTTTAATCCTTCTCCCTGTTTCAGTTCCATAGCCATATCATGTCGTTTTTGTTCAGTTAATTGTTGATTGTTATACTTTGCATCAGTTACTGCATTTGCAGTTCCAGCTGCTCCACCTCCTAGAGCTCCTAATGCACCTAACAGTGGTAATATCAATGGTAAAAATCCACCTATTCTCGTCAGTGTTTGAATTATACGTTTCTTAGGTTTTTTTCTGAAGTTTTTTCTCGAGCCCTGCGAGCTCCCGTGACTAGCCTGGCAACAAGTTTTCAAAAAATCCGTCAAATCATTTACAATTTATTCTCACTCTCTTGTTATATTATTACTGAAAAAATACCAAGTGCTATCGTTGTATTCGAAATAGAACGACACGCAATTTTCAATGACTATTTCACTAGAGTAAATTGATAACTGACAAAAATTGAAGGTTTTGAACTGGCAATTTTTTGTCTTGTCGCGGCAATTTTTTGACGTTTAATATATCAAATCTATGTGTATAAAATTCTATCACTCTGTGATAAAATTCAATATAAAATCTTTGTTAGTGGTTTCTAAGGAAACTAAGTTGTTTATTTATTTATTCAACAGTCTAAAAATTAATAAAACTGTTTCAAAAATTTAAATAAGTATAATTAACATGAATAATACAAGATTTGGAAATAATTCAATAAATGAAATAGAGAGTACAATTAAGCAAAGTATACCGCGAAATACAATAAAGACAAAAAAGTCTGCGTGGGAACAGTTTAGAATGTTTCTGGACGCACGTAATTATACGTTAGAAAAGGATACTTCTGAACAAGTTATAAAAGACATTCTTGAAGATTATGGTTTTAACATGAAAAAAAGAGATGGAACTGATTATACTGAAGCTAGTTTGAAAAGACTTTGGATTACGACTGCTCAATGGTTCAGGAAAAATATTTTCTAGAATTTAACATCAAAATTGATCCATTTAAAGATATTACCTATAAATTTGCTAGATTGGCCAGGGATACAAAACGTAAAAAGCTTCAGGCTGAACCTGAAACCAGAAAAAGAAGTTCTGACGCGTTTACCAAAGAAGAATTAATGGAAATGGTAATAAGCAATTCTGAAGATAATCCTGATGGGTTACAAAAAAAGTTTTTTCATTTATGTTCGTTCGAATTAGCATGGCGTGGAAATGAAGCTGATAATTGTGATATATTAATTACTGTAAAAAAGAATATGATAATAAAGGTAATTTTACTGACAGGGTAGAATATAATCCAATATTTTCCAAAACGACACAAGGAGGATCAAAAGCTTTATCTGGCAGTAAGTGGCTGGTAAGAAATAATGCTAACAACAATTTGTGTCCCGTTCGTTTATTTTTAAAAATTATCGAAAAAAGAGAATCCAATCCTTATCTAACAACAACAAGATTATTTTTAACAGTACATCCAAATTGGGAGAGAGGAATATGGTACAAAAATTCATCATTGGGAATTAATACAATTTCAAAGTTGACGAAAATATCGGCAGAATCAATTGGTATAGGAACAAAAAAAATAAAAATAACCAATCATTCACATAGAGCTTCTGCAATATCTGCATTAGCAAAAGAAGGAGTTGGTGAACAAGAAGTAATTAAGCTTACAGGACATTCTTCTGCCCATTCTTTGAAACCATATTTACAATTAAATGAAGAACACCAAATCCAACTTATAGAGATCCTTCGAGAAAATAAAAATAAAGAAAAGGAATCCTCAGTTTCTCACTTAAATTTATCACAGGTTATGATGCAAAACAATCCCCAACATAATGCTACAACGTACAATTATAATAATTGTACTTTTCACATAAATAAGTAATTTTTTTTCATAATGTTATTATTTTTTTGGCTTTGTATAATTGAAGTTTGCAATAAATAAATCGTTTAAACACATGATTTCTTAGTCTTTCTCGTGAAATAGTCATGTCGAATACCACTCAATTAAAAATTTTGTGAGGTAAAATTTTTCTCTTGTCGTATTCAAGTTTGTTGCTTTTAGGTAATTTTGCTCATGACATGTCATTCGCAAAATAAGCAACAAACTTTCATGACAATCGAAAAATTTTGCCGACAAAATTTTCACTCTCGTGGTATTATATATGACAATATACAAGGGGTGCCATTTAAAAATAAAAAGTGAGGGATAGCTACCACAGGGCTGTCAAATGGAATACATTTTTTATAAGCCCATTAGGAGGGTACTTTGATGCCATTCAATGCAGTTTTTTTTATTTATCAATTATCTTGTCAAATAGGCGAGATATTGCCTGTATACGATAACTTGGGACACCCGGTATATACACTGTTAAAAATGTTTCAGAATGAATTTTAAAAATTATCTTCCTCAAATTTCCCACTACTTGTACAAACATAAATAATTCAGTCAATATCAAGAATTCGCTCAGTTTATTTAACGTAATGTAGTATGTACGAGTAGTAATTATCAATTAAATCGTCTATCTGTAACTTACTTTTTTATTCGCTATCTCTCGATGGTTTGACTAATAACAAGAATTTATTACCCGACATATTTTCACGGATCATTATCTTTGAATTACGATCGATTTCTCACGACGTGGATTTTAATATCGGTCAACATTTATTTCGATACCGTCTCTTTTTTCACTGCAATCTTCAAGAATGATTGATCGATTTCATCGAATATTAGAAAAAGTTGATTTCTAATTTTTATTAATCGTGACAAATTAGAGTCGCACATAAATTTATCAAATGTACGTTTAAGAATGCGTAGCACCGATTCAAGAATTCAGTCGAAATAATGCGTGTTTTGAAATGGAAAATTCGGTGAAAAGTTTAAAGAATAACAACGAAGATCAAACACTTTTTTAGGACATTCTGAACTGCTTTCCAGCTGACTAAATGTTTGTGCTTAATGCGCTGAACATGGAGCCTAGATAGGGAGAACTAACTCATACAGGAAAATTGACGAAATCTGTCCTCTAAATATGGTCTATCTAGGTAGACGTCGCGTACTGAAACTTCTGGACCATTTTAAAACAATATCAACAATAACCTCACACGTTAACCAAAAATTGTCAAAGGTTTACGCTAAGTTACTTATTGCTGTGAAAACTAGAACGTTCTACTACTACAGAATGTGCAGGCGAGCTTTGACCTAGCCAAACTAAAGTCACGGTTCCAGCACTGAGGCCACTGGCGGGCCCATTGTGCCATTCCTGCTACCTAGTCATCCATAAAGCCGAGCCATTCAATAAAGGCCACAACCTTTTTCAGTGGATGCCTGCTTGTGTCTCCAGGAGCTATGACAGGGACTCCGAAGATTCGCCTGCGTAATACAGCCCAGTGTGGACACTCTAAGAGAACATGGACTGACGTTCCATCAGTCATGCCGCAACCCCTACATAGAGAACTTTCCTCTACTCCTAGATTGTAGAGGTGCTTCCTCATACAGCAGTGCCCTGTTAGGAGTCCTGCTATCTTCCTCAACCTACTCCTTGGTAGTTCAATAGCTGCATCAGCGTGTCCATCAGTCCATCCCTTCAGTAGAAGTTTGGATTGTCTAGGACCCTGCAGAGCATTCCAATGAGCGAGGTGCTGGTTCCTCAGCCACTTCGTCGTCTCCTTGCGTATTGTTTGTTTTGTTAGGTCGAGGGTCTGAGGAGCTGCCGCCGCTTCCGCAGCCAATGCATCCGCCATTTCGTTGCCTTCAAAACCAGAGTGGGCCGGAATCCATTCTAGCCGCACTGCGTTCTGACTTGCAAGATCAGCAAGTCGTTCTCGACATTCGTCAGCAAGTCCCGAGTTGTTGGTATATCCACACAGGGCTTTAATTGCTGCCTGGTTATGCGTCGATCCACATAACCTCTGTCTAGGTTTATCTGCGCACATTCCAAGATAACGTATATCTCGGCCTGATATGCAGATACACCATCAACCAATGGTATACAGATTTGTGTCCTTGGGTTCCTAGAGTAAATTCCAGCCCCTGTTCTGTCACCAGAGCATGAGCCATCTGTGAACCAGAACCAGAACCATGAGGCTGTGTATTCGTCTCTTTATCCCAGGATTCTCTGTCCCGGATCATAGCCCTGTATGGGATTGCGAAGTAGTACTTGCGCAAGCATTCGTCGGACGCTCGAGCCAGAACTGGAATATCTTCCAGGAGCCGAAAACTAGAACGTTCTATCTATCATATTAGTCGAGTTATGAGCATCTTTAGTTTTGAAAAGTGGATTTTCGAAAATTTCATGACTCCATTTGGAGGAAAAAAAATGATTTTACACAAAAACAGACTGTGGCAGTCAATTTTTCGTCCCAAAAAGCCCCGCGATACAAATTTTGAGCATTTTTTATGCCGAAAACATTTTTTCTGTCGAAAATTTTGAAGCGAGTGGTAAGTATGAGGTGTCATGATTCCATGAATATTAGTCAATGTTTTCGAGCTTCAAGCACAAACAATATGGTAGGTACTTTAGGAGTAAGGGGATAGTTTTAAACGCAATGACAGTTGAAACACATACGTCGAGCATTTCAGCGCGTGGGGGCTCGTTTGCGTGCACAAAATGGTTAACTGGAAAGCGACCCTGTTGAGAACAGAGCTGTGTAAGATACTTTGCAAAAGTTGAAGTATTTTATTATTCTAGGAGAAAGAGAAATAGGTATGTTTAAACAATAGCGACAATGGTATTTCTACGAGAGTTTGGGTTGAGCTCAATATCCCAGGCACTTGAGCTGAATCTTGCTACCATTTCCCATGTTTTTCCCATGCTTCGTGTCTTTTACATAGCCTACTAATTGGAATTAAGGTAATTTGTATTATTTTCGTTCGTTCCAAAGCTGTAAATATATAAATATAAAAACCTTGCATTTTCGTCATTTCTGTTTTTTTTTTGGTACCATATTGTATTTTCTAGACCAACTGATATGTTTAAAAATATTTACATTTAAAATTATTATTTCAAATATAAAAATCCTGTTTCATCTTATGATACAATTGAATATTGTTTCCGTATTTTTAATATCGCCAAGGTCATCTTTTATCTACGTAAATTGTCGTTGCTGAATTTAAAAAAAAAACAATATTTATCAACATCATATGGAAATATTAACCTGTATGAACAGCTCCGAAAAAAACCTTTTGAATTAACACAAACCTTCTGTATCTGTATCTGTAGAGTAGGGAAGGTGAGTGTAGGCTCATAGGCCACACGTGACCCATTGTACATCCTCCCGAGCAGTTGTCCTCCTAGGTCATCGTCCACCCTGTCCTTCTCAGGAAGGTGGACAGGTCACTAGGGGACATCTCCTTTATATCGGCAGGTGTAGGCCAAGACTCACCGGACACAAACTCTCTTATTGACGATAACTCCGGACACTCGCATAAGACATGTCTGACAGTTTCATCTTCCTGTTCACACATCCTGCATAGAGGTGTGTCCACTAGCTCCATAGTATGGAGTTGTTTAATTAGTTGACAGTAGCCAGTCAGAAATCCTACTGTTAAACGTAGGATTTTCCTGGTCATCGTCAAATATTTCTGCAGCGCCATCTTCCCATGGTCGCCCAAGGTGATCCTGGCAAGACTGCATCCTTTGATTCCATCCCATCTCTTAAGGGATTGAGCATGGGTGTAACGTTTGGCTAGTTCCGCAATTGTCGTTAGGCCGTAGGTGTCACTGGGTCTAAAATTTTTAGTCCAGCCGCTTTCCTGGCTAAAGAATCGCCAATGCATTACCTTTACTCTTGTTGTGCCCTTTAACCCACCTCAGGATAATATTGTTATCTGCCGAGGCGTTAGCTAAATCTTGGTGACACTCTAGTACTAGCCCCGATATAACAAATTGTCTGTTCAAGGCTAATAGGGCTTGTCTACTATCAGTGCAGAATGTTATGTTTTCATGTTTTAACACACACCTTTTTAAAGAGCAGAGGTCGTTCACTAAAAAAGCAGCAACTACTTCTCTGGCTGTATGCCACGACAGACATTGAATCACACGTCTAAGTAAATAAAGGAAATTTTAAGGATGCATGCACTAATAGAAAAATTAAAAGCAAAATATAGGTACCACAACGTAATATTTAATGATTAAATCTCTTGCTGTCTATAGAGGACTGGTTAAACTTTTAAAAACTCTTCATTTTAAATACATATCAACATTTTAATCAATACGGCATTGTAATCAATATGTTTCGACGTCATTTTTTAAATTGTAATTGAGATATACAGTCTCCAATGTGTGTCTTTATAAATTATTTATGATTGATATATCAATGAATTCGAATAATAATTCATATCGAAACTGATGGGAATTTACTATGCATCCGTACACATCTGTGGAATACGAAATTAGACAAACTGATACAGAACACGTTTTACTTTTTTTTAAATTAAGTTAAGAAAATTAGGAGATGACACGACCATAAAATAATTTCATCAGATACTCATTTCACGGTTTTCACCTTTAATTTCTGCTGAGTACAGTGGCGGCACGTCGTTTAAGGCACCCGAGAAAGATTTGGGAGAGCCTGAAGAATATTTCCAGTAGAAAAGATCCTACACCATGCAACTGCAGAAAAAATACAGGAATACAGACAAGCTCCTTCGGATTCTTCTGGGGTAGACTTCTCTGTATCTGTAAAGTAGGGAAGGTGAGTGTAGGTTCACTGCACTTAGGCCACATGTGACCCATTGAACATCCCCCCTAGGTCGTCGTACATCCTGTCCTTCCCAGGAAGATGGACAGGTCACTAGGAGACATCTCCTTTATATCGGCAGGTGTAGTCCAAGTTACCGAACACACACTATCTTATTGACGATAACTCCGGATACTCGCAAAAGACTTGCCTGGCAGTTTCATCTTCCTGTTCACACATCCTGCATAGAGGTGTGTCCACTAGCCTCATAGTATGGAGGTGTTTCCTTAGTTGACAGTGGCCAGTCAGAAATCCTACTGTTAAACGTAGGTTTTTCCTGGGCATCGCCAAATATTTCTTTGACGCCAGCTTCCCAGGGTCGCCCAGGGCGATCTTGGCAAGACTGCATCCTTTGGTTCCTATGAGCGAATCGCTCACAAAATTTTTTTTTCGCAATAAAATTACCGAAACTAATACCATAACCTCAAGCATCACGGAATGCCTTTAGCATCATTTTCAAGAAGAGCTGGCAAATTAGGGATCATTTGGGGATTCGAGATGAAGCAGAGCCTCTAGAAATGCAAGGAAAAACTAATAAATGTGCCTACCGCCCTAGAAGGAGAAACCGAAAAACTAAAACTAAGTGCTGCAAACCAAATTGTGGATAGCCAATTTGCATGGAATACACAAGAGCTTTGTGTACATCCTGTTGGGAAATAGAAGAGGAAGAATCGGAGTAGATGTACTCGTATCTTTAAAAACTTTTGATTTATGAATTATTGGAACTTTAGTTCTTTACGTCAGGTTATGTTTGAACGACCAGGGGTCGCGACGCAAAAGATCTGACCGTTACGTTACGTTGCTTCGTTATGTGCTTTGCTTGCGTGCGTGTGCTCTGGCTAGGTGTCACTGGGTCGTAAAATTTTTAGTCCAGCCGCTTCCCTGGCTAAAGAATCGGCAATACGATTACCTTTACTCCTGTCGTGCCGTTTAACCCACCGCAGGATAATATTGTTATCTGCCGAGACGTTATAGGTAGACTTATTAAAGTTCCTTCACCTTGAACTTGCAGATTATCAAAATATAAAAATTATCTAGGACAAAGTAAAATGGATATCGATGAGAAATTTGCTCACTCTGTAGAATAACCTTAAACTTGGCAAATAAATTATTGGTTCCACTGTCAGTCAATTGTATTTTCACTCAAAGCCATTTATGGAGAGTTGTTATTAAAATTAATAGCACTTATACTATGATATTTAACCCAATATGGATGCAAAATAAGTGTTAAAAGAATTTAAAAGATTTAACGAGGGTATATTGAAATTCCACACATTTTTACATTTTATTTTATATTAAAGATGGTCGTTATACTGTTGTTTATGGAAGCGTAATATTATAATGGTCCAAAAAACACATTTTTTTGTCAAAAACATCCTCTTACAATTGTTATTATTGGGAAATGTTTCAATTTACATCTGCACGGTAACTTTGTTCATTCCCCTCGTAGTAATTGTCTTGTACACTTAACAGAAGTGTTGATTAATAAGAAGAGTTTTAAAAAGAAATCCCGTTTTGATGCACATGTCTTACGCAATAGTAGGTTTTGTATGTAGGTGGGCTATCAAGACAAAAGGTATTGCGTCGAATTTTTTTTAACACCATGTGTGATAAAAGACCCAGCGAGGTCGAAGCAGCTGTGGAAATAAGTAGTTCATCGTCCATCGGACACCAAAAGAAAAATTAACGGTTTTGAGTAGTAAAAATAATGGAAGATTGTGTATTTTACTTAAGAAGAGTGATGTATTTTTTAATATTGTTGTATTTGGTGATCTTTTTTATTGAAAATAAATTTTTTTTAATTTTTCAGTCGTAGGAAAAATTTAGTATGCAACGAGTGGTGGGAAAATTTTCTCTTCATAAATTCATGAAAAATAAAACTACTTTTTGGAAAATCTCACTTAATTTTGATACATTTTCATATCAGATCAAAGCTCAATAGCTCAAGAATCATAATAGAGCAAATGCTTTTCAATATTACAGTTTTTTCGAAAAATTTTTAATCTTATCTTCATAGTATCACATTTTTTGCCTTGTCCTTCGTGAATTCACGTGATTGTGATACATTTTTATATTGGATCAAAGCTCAATAGCTCAAGATCCATAATAGAGCGAATGCTTTTCAATATTACAGTTTTTTCGAAAAATATCCAATCTTATCTTTATATTGTCACATTTTTGGCCTTGTCTATCGTAAATTATCGTAATTTTGATACTTTTCATATTAGATCAAAGCTCAATAGCTCAAGAGTCATTATAGAGTCAATGCTTTTCAATATTTTAGTTTTTTCGAAATATTTCAAAGCTCACCTACATATTTTCTAATTTTTTGCCTTACCCTTCGTAAATTCACATAATTTTGATACATTTTCATATTAGATCAAAGCTCTATAGATCAAAAGTCAGTATAGAGCAATGCTTCCCAATATTACAGTTTTTTTCAAAAAATCTCCAATCTTATCTTCATATTATTATATTTTTGGCCTTGCCCTTCGTAAATTTACGTAATTTTGATACATTCTCATATTAGATCGAAGCTCAATAGCTCGAGTAATATAGAATTATAGAGCAAATGCTTTTCAATATTATAGTTTTTTCGAAAAATTTCCAATCTCATCTTCATATTATCACATTTTTGGCCTTGTTCTTCGTAAATTTATGTAATTTTGATACTTCTCATATTAGATCAAAGCTCAATAGCTCAAGAGTCATTATAAAGCAAATCCTTTTCAATATTACAATTTTTTCGAAAAATATCCAATCTTATCTTTATATTGTCACATTTTTGGCCTTGTCCATCGTGAATTATCGTAATTTTGATACATTTTCATATTAGATCAAAGCTCAATAGCTCAAGAGTCATTATAGAGCAAATGCTTTTCAATATTATAGTTTTTTCGAAATATTTCAAAGCTCACCTACATATTTTCAAATTTTTTGCCTTTTCTTTCGTAAATTCACATAATTTTAATACATTTTCATATTAGATCAAAGCTCTATAGATCAAAAGTAATTATAGAGCAAATACTTCCCAATATTACAGTTTTTTTTTAAATCTCCAATCTTATCTTCATATTATTACATTTTTGGCCTTGCCCTTCGTAAATTCACGTAATTTTGATACATTTTCATATTAGATCAAAGCTCAATAGATCAAGAGTAATATAGAATTATAGAGCAAATATGCTTTTCAATATTATAGTTTTTTCGAAAAATTTCCAATCTTATCTTTATATTATCACATTATTGGTCTTGCCCTTCGTAAATTCACTAAATTTTGATACATTTTCATATTAGATCAAAGCTCAATGGCTCAAGAGTCATTATAGAGTAGCAAAAGTCGTTGAAAAGCAAATTTTTATATTAGGTACAAGATCTATCGTCCAAAAGTTATTATAGGGAAGTTTACTGCTTTTTTTCACATCTTCTTTTCGGTATAACAATAAAAATTGTCGGCAGTATTTGAAAAAAATCCTGAGATTCCTCATCACGTAAAAAACTGACGACATAAAAACGTGTGAATACGGCCATTAACGATTAATCATACAAACAATATTTTTTTTTAAATAAAAAAATACCTAACAATGCGAAAAGTGCAAATATTGATACACCAACGTGTATCCTTTATGCGAGCAAAACAATCAAATCATAAAAATTCCTTAACAAAAATTCAGAGTATGTTGTTGTTCCTTAAACGATCTAAGGGGGGAAACTTGCGCAAGGGGGACCGAATTGTTAATTGTAGATTATCATCAAGGAAATAGTTTTCCTGCAGTTTGAATCTAATTAATTTTTTATTTGCTAAAAATTCCATTTACCATGGAAGTACGATATAATTTCTATTAGGGATGCAGTTATATGTAAAAATTTAGTATAGCATGGACGTAGGATAAGATTTTTTGAGTGGTCTTATTTTTCGAGTGAAAATTAGTTTTTTTAAAGAAAATTTCCATCTATCTACCATAGGTGTGCGGTATAATATTTGAAAGGGGTTCATTTATTCGTAAAAATTTTAATAGGGCTACTTAATATCATTACTATAATGTATTATCATGGCCTTTTATGAAGAATTTGAACCATATTTATTTTTTTCTTTGTGTATATTTTAATTATTAGGTAGCTATATATTTTTTTTCTGCGTGTAGACACGTCAACATCAATATCCAAAAAAGGTTATATAAATAATAAATTTTAAGTAGTTTGGTGATGCACATAAATATATGTATATAAACACTGCCATCCGAAAAAAAACCCGAGAGAAAAAACAATGAATGTTATTATAAAATTAAGTAGAATGTTTATTTAGGATGAAAGAACTTTAGTTAAAACGGTTGAGTCATTAATTTTACTTGCAGGCAAAGTAAATATGGATTAATATGGACACAAAAATTGTATTACATCCGAAAAAATATATCGTCCTCATATAATGTACCGAGTGTCTCAAATTTATTCGTTTTAAATTATATGAAGAAACTAGGTGTCAATGTAGTAAGTGAGGATTATACGAGGTGTAATAATATGACTAGTTTAGTTGAAAAAAAGTTCAAAATTTCAACATATACAGGGTGGGACTTAATTATATAAGGAGAAATTTTTGAAATTTTGTTAAATTCTGATATTGCTTTATATTTAATGTTCTGGAATCGAATATCTAGAGGTTTTCCATACAGGGTGATTCTTAATGCAGCCTGAAACTAGTTTTTTTTTTATTTATACAAGAAATTACCTGTCGAGTAAGTAATTCTTTATCTACTTCTTTTACATTTTCCAACTTTATTACTTACTTGCAGGTAAGCACTGAAGATGGCTTAACAGCCGAAAGCGCTCTGCGATTTTAATAAATTAAAATTTACAAAGAATACAAATATGTTTTCTTGACTTATCTTGTTTAAGACTAAATTTTGCAACCAAGTAGCAATGATTGCTAGTAAGTTATGAAAAGTAGCCAAAAAATAGAGATAATGACTTCATTACATTCTCACGAGAAATGTTTATCTGCGCATGATCATTCAAAGCGTTGAAAGCCATATCTGGACTAGACTGCTTCTTTATATCACTCTGACAGCCAATGTTGGCAATCAAGTCTAATAAAATGCTCTTTTGGTGCCAATTTATGGCTATTTAGGGCTACAGGTTGAACAGGAAGGTGCAACTGTCTTATGCGAGTGTCCGGAGTTATCGTCAATAAGAGAGTGTGTGTTCGGTGAGTCTTGGCCTACACCTGACGATATAAAGGAGATGTCTCCTAGTGACCTGTCCATCTTCCTGGAGGAGGACCACTCCTCGGGAGGATGTACAATGGGTCACATGTGGCCTAAGTGCTGTGAGCCTACACTCACCCTCCCTACTATACAAATTTAGAGATAAATAAGTTACTCTATGTATTTAAAAGATAGTTTTTGATGTTGAAAACGTATTTGTCACCTAAATATTAGTACTTTTCTCATAATACAGGGTGATTTGCACATTCATCTCGTTATTAAGCCGACGAAAATTAAAGAAAATACACTTTTTTGTATCACACTGTAATTTATAATTCGATTCGACAAAATATTTATCAAAAACTGGGTCCTGCGAGTAGAGAATTGTATAATAAATTTTGATATTTCAAATTATATTTGACCAACCAACGGTTCGTTGCAATTAATCTCAACTCTTCAGGGATAATTTCAATGAAAATGTCGTATAGAACATTTCATTTTCTCTAGAAAGTCACACCAAACATAGTTAATTATTTTATTGATTGGAATGTGTCCCATGCAGGCGGGTACACTCATAATACACCTCGCAAGGAAAAAATTGTCAATAAATCTTCCAGACAGGCATTCATCGTTAGTACTAGCACATAGAGGTACACCGAAAATAACAGTTATAAAATAACGCAACAAAAACAACTACATAATTTAAATCACTTTTCATAACGGTGGGATTTTTAATATTCAACCCACACGCATCAGTGAACTGATTCGACCGTTTTAAATGTTGGTCGTCTCCGAATAAAAAAAACCTCAATTTATTCGTGAACTTTCACCTTTTCTCTGTCTCTCTAGGAATGCGAGATGTGTAACAAGTTTAAACGACGAATTGCACGAACAAAGCTGAAATAGGTTTGTTTTTTCGTTAAGTTAAATGTAAATATTTAATAATGTGCCTCTAGAAACATTTTAAAGCCCAACAAATAATACTATTTTGATGCGCCACTGCTAGCGTCCGTACACCACTGATTTCTAGATTTTCACCATTTTAATGCCGATTGTTATAGTGAAAGCTTTGAAAACACGTCTTTTGTTTGAATAGAAACATACCTCATTTCAAAATCCAATTTATTTTAATCTGACTCGTAAGCATATTGTTATATTATAGTAAGACACTCTATATATCATGTG
>CAJUYG010000749.1:0-26750 GCA_910591675.1 Galerucella calmariensis
TATCACAGTTTGTTTCGAGGTATTAAATAAGAATGTTTTTGAATGTTTCCAAGTTTCTGAGAACATATGTTCTACATTGTTTCTTAAATGAATTCAATTTTAGTACAGGGAATGAAGCATTTCACCTGGCAATTTTTTCGTCCAGCATGGATTGACTTGAAATTTTAACAGAAGGTAGGTGATAGCACAAGGATCAAAATCTATATCGAACCGGAGGGCGCTTAAGCCTTGGGGGTGGTTGCCACCCCATCTCGGGGGTGAAAATTTTTTATTACATTTTAACCACAGGAATCGATTGAAAAGTGATTCTAAGCAAAAAATGTTCGACACATTTTTTTCGTAAAATCAATATTCGCGTTATTCGCGATTGAAAGTAACGCTTTTTAGAGGAAAATATCGACGTTTTTGATATGTTTTTCGCAGATAACTCGAAAACTATGCATTTTATCAAAAAAACTGTATAGAGCAGAATTGTAAATTTTGAAAAAACAAGCAAAACCCTTTTTTATAATTTTTCTAAAACCAATAGGAACCGAGATATGGCCCATCAATGATTAGCTTTTTTTCCCAAATGCAAAATGTGATAGATTCAAAGTCAAATACCGGAAAAATTATGCATTTTTCGTAGAAGAGTAGAAGAGCATAATTAGACCTTTCTTAAAAAAAAAGATCTGTAGCATCAAAATTGAGTGAATTATGACAAAAATAATGTCAGTACTGAATTTTTTATACAAAAAAATCGGTGAAAACAACCCCCTAACTACTCCCCTAATTAAAATTGATCTTTACCCTTGTGCAATTCTCTTTGTACATGTATGGTTAATATGTCCAAAAAATTTAACCAATTTAAAATTCATAGTTTTCGAAAAATTATGGCTTAAAGTATAAAGTTATTTTTCATAATTTTGTATTTTTTACCCTTTCTTTCAAAATAACTCCGAAAATATTGGAGGTACAAGCAAAGTTAAAAAACGAAATTGTAGCTTTTTTTGTGACAAAAATTTTCCTGTAAGTAGATTTTTTGTACAGTTAATATTTGACGAGATATAGCCGTTTAAAATTTCTATTCACGCACGAGCACCACCTTTTTTAGCCCTTTAAACTCACCCCATTTAAAAACGAAAGGGTCTAAAGAGATTTAACTTACAGATCCTTGTAGTTCTTGAAAAACCCTACAAAATCGTTTTTGAATAAACTTTTTATCATCAAAAATGAAGGAAATACGTTAAAAAAACCAATCGATTTTTTTTTTCGAAAAATTCCAATAGTATGGTATAGTACACTTGGAAGCATAATAATGTACAAAACCGGTTCATTCGACAGTGGGGCGTTATATATACGGAATTTTTCGTGTTCTTTTCTTGAAATACAATAGGAAAGATTTTTTTTACAACAGAATTATTGAGCAAATCTCTATTAGCATTAATTATTTTTCTCTTGGCAAAAAAATTTTTTTACATATAACACTAATCACAGTTGATTTTTAAGGGTTGAAAAAGTATAAAATTGTATTTTGAAATGTAACAAATTCATCATTTCACTAATTCAAACCAATTTTCACCTATCTTGAGATTTATAATGCTATTTTTTAATTTTTGACATTTAGGGGTAGTTTTCACCCCTAAGCAACAATCAGGGTTCGTCGGCATGACATGATATATAAAGCAGAGGGTGAGTTGAGCCTAATCCCAAATTTTTATGCAAATCAATCAGAGGCGAAATCATTTTTTAAGGATTCGTGATTTTTTTTACATTAAGCTGTAACAGGGGCTGCTTTTTAAGGGTTGAAATATGATGAAATTGTATTCCAAAGCTCAAAACAATCATTATTCAACTTATCCAAACCAAATCTTACCCATTTTCAGGTTTAAAATGTTATTTTATGATTTTTGACAAATAAGGGTAGTTTTCACCCTTCGGTTCGATATAGATTTTGAATCTTCGGCTATCACCTACCTCCTGTTAAAATTTCAAGTCAATCCATGCTGGACGAAAAAATTGCGAGGTTTTACCTTTTTTTGAGCTTCATTCCCTGTACTATTTGCTTATACTTCTGATATCAACAATAAATTATAAAATTTAGATGCTAGGTAGTCAATAAATTTCAAGTTCATAGTTGTATTGTTTCGTGGAATTTTCAACCGTTTGTTGCTGTTTGATCTGGTACAATATTGATGATCTACAATTTTTTTTAATTTATCTGATTGATAAAAATAATAACAGGACAAAAGGATATAAAGACAACTCACATATTAATTAGAGCTTTCAAACCACTTACTAACATAAAAATTGCAAATAAGACATGTTTAACGATCAAATCAATTTATACAAGAGTTAAAGATAAAATATCCTCAATCTTTCAAATGTAGTTTACTGTATCCCTTGTAAAAATTGCGGGGATAAATATATTGGTCACACTAGCTAAAAATTAAAAAACCGTATTTCTCTCCATAAAAGTGATTCTAGATTATATCCCGAAAGATGTGCTTTGGCCAAACATATACAAGATAAAGACCATTTTATGGATTTTGATGCTGTCAGTATTTTAGATATACAGTCTAATACTAAAAAAAGACTTTTTTTGGAAATGGCTCACATATCTCAAGAACAAAATATCATTAATAAAAAAAGTGATCATAAAAATTTGAGTGATATTTATTACTACCTTTTGTCTATTGATAGGGAGCCTGAGTGTCATAAAATTTCAAATTCGTCTGTTTCAAACATTTGAGGTTAATAAAAAAACATCAAACAAATTTTAAAAAAGAAGATAATCTAACCAATCTTGATATTTTTAGATATAGGATAGTTATAATTTTATACTATAGTTCTTATTCTATAAGCAAACGATTTTGTTTGACATCATTTAGACATTTATTTTTTTTTTAAATTCAAATCAAAATTATTGTTAGATGTATTTACCATATAAAACAACTTTTGTAATACAATCTCAAATACTAACCTTGAAAATGGAAATAAAGATATTCCGAAAGCTTGGAAATTAGTGTAAAGAGTATACTTTTTACAATTTTGCCGCTTCCCCAATATTCCTGTCCTTGTATATAAATATATATAGTGCTCAAAAACTCTCGTAAAATGTAAAACTTTCTGTATAATTTTCTAATTTTACCAGTCAGATAGTCCACGTGGTATGTAATCGACTTTCCCGCGAAATATTTTCCTTTTTTTTCTCTCATTTTCAATGTAAGTGATTTCCCAGGTGGAGTTGAAAGGTCTGACGGGAGTCATCAAGTTCGATCATCAGGGATTCAGAACTGACTTCGTGCTGGAAATAATAGAACTTAATAGGGAAGGTCTGAAGAAAATCGGTACCTGGAACTCCACCGAAGGCGTCAATTTCACTAGGACCTACGGAGAAGCCTATACGCAGATCGTGGAGATTATACAGAACAAGACTTTCATAGTTACGACGTTGTTAGTAAGTACATTCTTCACACTAGATTAATTTCAAAATTAATTAATTTCAAAAGTTTTGTATAGTACACAGCAACCTCATATCATACGAATATTTCCTCCCGTGTACAGGCTCTTAATCACTATGTCAATCATATATTTCCTAAATATATTCATGTAGCATTTTGTAACCTAAAACTGACCCAGGGCTAGAGCACTCCACCTTAGGGATTTACTAAACAGACTACCTCTTTTATCATTTTAATGTTACATTACAAATATAAAAAGTAATTAATGACAGAAAATTATGACAACCGTACAAAAAAGAGACTAAAAATAACTAGAAAGTAGATCTTTTGTATCAAATAATGCTGGAAACAATGCAATAATTTTGAACGTTCACATGTAGGTTCAAGAATTAGTCGATTCCGACCGTGGGAGTCGATAGATCGCACGGGATAGATCCCATCGTACGAGAGAAGCACCGGATCGTATAATTTTCAAGAATAGCTACCCAGGTAGCAAGGACAAACGCTAATAATAATAGAGATGTTACCGTTAAAGTATGAAATTAGTTATTTTATAGAATACCTAGTTATTCCATGAAATAACTGATCGTGTCCGTTAAAGTATAAAACTCTCTTGTATTTCATGGTTTAAATAGTTATTTTAAAGATTAACGATCCGCAGCCCTTTGAAGCGTGAAATAATCTATCTATACTACTCCCTACAATCGTTCCTAAAATTAAATACATGTAAAAAAATATATATAGGTAATCGTGACTGGAATCTGCTCCTTGTAGATGAAGGTTTTCTCTCATGACTGGACGATGTCGCAGCCAGTAGAAAATATAATCAACCGGTTGAAATATATTCACAACCGACGGAAAATATTCCCCACCGGCTTACAGCATGTTTTTCTACCGGCTGCACCCTGCCAGAAGTTTGTCTTGACTAGCAAAGTGCAGTTATAAAAATTTACAAACAGGATTAAAAACATTTTTTTACAAGTATAGAAAAATGAGAACATTGGTAAGAAAATAATGAATGAAACAAATCTTTTTACACAAATTACAGCATAAGATATATCTACATATAAAATTCGATATAATAATTATCTAAAATCACCACTACTTCACCTGCCCCTACAACAACCAAGCTTGATCATCTAAATTTAAAACCCAGTTAAGAAAAACATGCAAAAACCAAACAACATAATACAAGGCAAATTAAAAATTGTTAAGGCTGAAAAAAAAGTTCGGTTGCTTCAAACTGAAAAAGTCGAAAATGAATATTAATTAATCTGGAACAGAAAATCAAACAAAATTTAAAAAATCCACCAAGATCTTGATAAAAAAAAATAGTGGGAAAAACTTACAAGTAGCCATTTTTCATATAACAATGTTGGATTCACGATATTTTGACAGACCTACTGGGCAACAATTTCTGCAACAGAAAATCAAACAAAATTAAAAAATTCACCAAAAATTCGATGGAACCTATGAGACCTGTAGCAACTAGGCAACAATTTCTGGAACATAAAATCAAAAAAATTCACCAAAAACTTGATAAAAAAATAATGTTCGTGAAAAACTTACAAGTAGCCATTTTGCATATAACAATTTTGGCATTCACGATATTTTGACAGACCTACTGGGCAACCATTTCTGCAACAGAAAATCAAACAAAATTAAAAAATTCAACGAAAATTCGATGGAACCTATGGGACCTGTAAAAACTGGGCAACAATTTCTGAAACATAAAGTCAAACAAAATTAAAAAAATTCAACAAAAATCAGGATCAGGAAACCGGAGCAACATAACTCACCCATTTCTTTTGGAAAAAAGGCACCAACTTGTAAAAGACTGGATAGTAGTTTGTAAAGTATATGGAATGACACAGCTCACTTAGGGCAGGATATTTTTGAGTGAATGTGAGCAACAACCTAGATCTATGTTTTTTGAAAGAAGAACCTGCAAAGAAAAGTAGTATAATATACAAATAATATTTTAAATGATTACATTGCTTACCTGGGTTTTCACTTTTCACACTTTTCACTTTTCACACTGACATTTGTAAAAAAATGTTGGTTCGAAACAATAGGGGTATACATTTTACAAATATAGATGATGCATGATAGAAATTCAAAATGTACTCACTTTGTTGGGATAGACATATATTTTATGTTACCTAAAACAAAAAATAGATAATTATTGCAATGTTACCATAAAAATGATAAGTAAGTTGCAAAAACAGTTGAGGGTTTTACAGAAATCCGTTGACAAATAATCAACGAAATTTTTTTTAAACTACATTAAAATCGAGTACAAGATCTCATGACTCACTTCTTATATAAGAACCCTTATTTTTCATGTATAGGAATATTTATCAGCCGTCTTTTTATATTTTGGAATATTTGGGTATAAAAAAAAACAGTAAAAGAATACAAAAATGGATTTTAAATGAACAAAATATTTCAATTTTGATAATCAAAATAATTTTAAAATGCACATAAGCAAATTAAAACCAAATACACAATTGTAACATTCTTTTTTATATTAAAAATCAATATTTTACTGTAAAAAATTATTTATAAGGGATAAAAAATGAAAAGAATGTACATATTTATTTAATGCTAATAACTACCAATAAATAAAATAGAAACCTACCCCTCTAGAAGAATGTGTTAAGCTCTAATCCCTGGATCCCATATAGGTACACCATTCAAGTACACTCCAGATTCCTTGAAACAAAAAATAAAATAAATTTCAAACACCAGATACAAATAAAATTTTCATTTAATATTCCCCCAAAGCAGCTTCAATAAGAGGTAGCAATATGATTCACCTCTTATATAAGAATAATTATTTGTCATGGGAATATTCAAAAACTAAAGAAATAGTCTTTTAAAATTAAAAGTATGAAAAAAATAAAAAATTACCCCATTAGAAGAATTATCTATTTCGAACACCAGATACAAAGTATATTTTCATTTAATATTCCCCAAAGCAGCCCCAATAAGAGGTAGCAATATGATTCACCTCTTATATAAGAATAATTATTTCTCATAGGAATATTCACCGGCCAGCTTTTGAGTACTTTGTTTAAAAAAAACATTAAAAGAATACAAAAATGCATTATACATGACTAAAATATCAATACTGATAATCAAATTAATTTAGAAAACCCAACTAAAGAAATATTCGTTTAAAATTAAAAGAATAAAAAAAATAAAAAATTACCCCCATTAGAAGAATGTATCTAGCTCTAATCCACGCCTTCCATGTGGGTACACTACACTACACTACACTACACTACACTACACTTCACGATAAACGAACTCAAAAAAATAAAATTAATTTTAACCACGCACTGCGAACCGAGCGAACCGAAAGTTGAACCGCTACTGAATAATGGCATCTACTAAATTTACCTATTAGTTAAATGTACTTGTTAGTCACCTGTTGAATAAGAATAGTTTATCATATCTATAATTAATATACCGATACCGGCCGTCCTATGAGTTACTAAAAAGACTTTTAGTCTTGTTCATATACTTTTTAGGTATTTTAATGAAAAAGAAAAAGTAAAAAGGTACAAAAAGCGAGCAGTATAATATACATTTATAAATATAGTGAATTCTGGTGTATTAATTATTCTTTTTATTAATTATTTTTATAAATTAAACCATAATCTTTTTTAAATTTCCTAATTCAAAGCTTCTGGATCGTGCACTTCACTGGATCCCATTCTAGTAGACTATAATATTGAAAGAATGTGATACAAAAAATATTTTTTTCTGTGACGGGAAAAATTTGAAATTTTATCTCTGATGACAGGTAACAAAATATAACTTTTCACGAAATTACTTTTTCCCGTTCCACAAGTGAAAGATCGGTGAATGTGCCAAATGTTGTGCCTAGCGATTTTAAAGGCTACATAAAACAAAAAGTGCTCAGTGCGTGGCAAAATGAGTGGGAAATGTCCAACTCTAAGCTCCGTTCACCAAAAATTGAAAAGAAAATATATAAATAACTGTGGCAGTTAGAGGAAAGAAAGAGTCCACTGGAAAATTGAAATTTTGAACATCGACAGACAAAAATGGAACAGGAATTTGATAAAAATTAATGTTTTATTTTGGAGTGGCTAATGCGACAAGGAAACGGCATGTTTAGAAATTTAGTAGAAATTTGGGAGGAAGTGACTAATGAGCCAAAAAATTCACGAAATGAAATAGTTTTTCAGACGAAAAACGCAACAGCTGAACAGCATGTTACAATTTTATTACGAACGTTTAACCATTGGATGCAATCCTCCACGCTTCAAATGTGATGTCACTCCTCCCTACTTCGTGAAGTCATAGAGCCTACGACTTTGAAAACGACAGACCTTTATTTTCGCAGAATTTGTAAGGTTTGCTTTCTCGGTTTTTTAATTTTGACATCCCCTCAGGAACCTTTGTTGTTGTAAATATTTATAGTTAAATGTATTGATTGGAAGGAAGAAATTGTTCATTACTAACTGTTTTGTTTGATTATTCCTAACCTCTGCTTTTAAATAATCTAAATTTCTGCACTACCCTATGAAAATCCTGGCTACATTTCTTCCAATAACATACACAAACCAAATCAAAAGTACAACAGTATTCGAATACAATTCAAGAAAATCACGTGTCACTAGATGGCGTTGAATTTTTCAATATGGCTGCTACAGCGGTGAACAATCAAACAGTCTGTAAGGGTGTTTAGTTTTTTTATGTGTTTTTCGAAGCGTTTTTAGTGGGTTTGATAGGCTTTTCTTTATTTTTGTAATTTCCGTTATTTCCGTTATTGTGTGGTAGTGTTTAAGAAAATAGGTCTTAAAATGACGAAAATTGAAGTAACCCTTTTTAACCTCATGGAATATATTGGAGTCAGAAGCAGACCACTAAAAGAAGGTGAAGCGGTTCTTATAGCGAGACATATAATATTATGTGGCCTAAAAGGCACAAATTCAAAAAACATCAAAAGTTTGTGTCTGTAGACGTCTGGTCTTGCTTCCCAGCCTGATTAGATAACAATTAATCTGAATGATGATGTTAAAGATTGGAAATACATTTGTTCATGCAAGGCTGGAATGTCCAGCTCTTGCCAACATATTATGAAACCTAAAAAACATAGGCAACTCATCAGCTTCTAGTAATGAAAAAAATTGCTGAACTAACCTCAACTAGGTATCTCCTTGTGTGATTTTTATGGATTTCACGACTTCTTAACGCTGTCTGTGCCAAACCGGGAGAAAAAGACTTGAATATCTACACGAAACTACCAAAAAGGTGCAAAAGAGTTTTACTGGCCGTTAGAATAGGATTCTAGCTACTAGTACATTTGTAACACTACAACTTTTACCACTTTTTCATTGTTCTGGAAGTCCACCTTAAGGATGTGTGATTGTTTTTATTTCAAAAAAGCAATTTAAATAGGTATTTTATTTTACTACTTAGACTAAAATTTTAAATAACACTTTCTATTGTTTATAAAACAACAAAATTAATTCCACTTTCTATAACGATGTTCGCATTCTGGCTTTGTTGTTCACCTCTATTGAAGTTTTAAAGAAAATTAACAGATGTCGCCCACTTCGTAGTTTTCGGCAACACACAATAACAAAAACAAGGTTCTTCTTCGTTGGATGTTTTGGCCTTTGCCGTGGCAACAATTGGCCAGCTACTCTGACAAATACTGCCAACATAATTACAGACCTCCCAAGGTCAAACGAGAATATTTGTTTATCTTTTTTATTGAACTTGTGATATTTATATCCGAAACAAAGCTGCACAAGCTGAAAAAATGTTTTGAGATTCAAGCATCCACTGAATAGGCCGATTCCGATATACCTAGTGATCATTCAATATCTACATTGTTTCATATCATGTGAGAAACAAGCGTAGACCATCGAAATTAATATTTTTGTTAACGAAATCCTCAACGCTGATGCTGGAAATGTTTGCTATTTGTTTTTTTGAAATACATTATTCTTCTTTAGGATAACTACATTGATTTTATTCCAGTTTTCCACTCTCACCTTTTTCTTTATTCACAATCTACAGATTTCCCCGGGGATGTACAGAAGCTGGTGTTTCAACATCCTGGCGTGAGCATTTGTTGTTGTTTTTTTAATCAACTTTTTTGCTTCGGAAAATCAAATATCAATCAACTGGATTGGATTGAATTCAAAATAGATCTACGAGTGGTATAATCGATTTATCTGCGTTTCCAAAAATGTTAATGATAAATTAATCCTTTTATATCGATATATCGATATATCGAAAAATATTTTGGTCACTACACTGTGTTATTTATAATATGCTAAATAGGGATTCATGTACAAAACTGTCAAACGCGAGCTAAATTTTTCACCAAATAGCGTTCATAAAAAATAATGACAGATTTGGAAAGGTCGTTGAAAAATAAGTTTAAATGCACTTTTAATCTTCTTAAATTCACTCTGGTTTAATAAAAAATGAATAGTTATCTTAAAGAAAGTAGTACACCATTTTCAACCTAACCATTTTCAACCTAACCTAACCTAACCTACAACACTTTCGAATACTGAAAACAGCTCAGCTGGAAATCGAGCCGCGATACTTCACGTTTAAAGCCGCATTTTCTTGCTAACCGTAATCGTTGTTCGTTTTAAAACGTGTTCAAACTGCAACGTCACAATTTTTTGGTTCGCGAAAATGGACCTTTGAATTGAGTTGTGCGTTATGTAAACATAAATTTAAATGTACAGGGTGATTCCCGCAAGTATGCCATATTCGGTGTTTTTTTTTAATGAAACACCCTGTATATTTGCATATTTTTTAAATCCTCTTAATGAACCGATTCCAACAAACTAAATAATGTATGGTCAATTATGAATTATACAGGGTGAAATTTCAATATTAATAATTTATTACACTTGAAATATTGGTACTTTTTAAATTAGCTAAATATGGATTTATCAAAAATCTAAACTAACTAATTATTAGACGTATTTGTATATTAAACAAAACCTGCTACGCCCATGAATTTTATCATAAATACCTAAAAATTGCCTAAAAACGCCAATAATTAGACAAAATCGGTAAATCAATAAATAATGTGGATTGTTTTAAATCGGTAAATAATGTGGATTGTTTTCTATTTTGTCAGTTGTTGATGTGTTGTCAGTTTATACTGAAAAAGTAAAATCTTTGTCAAACACTCTTTCCTTGTCGACATAACAATGAAATATTCAACTGAGACTCACAGAATTGAGATTTTAATGATGATCGGGTACGGGGATAACTGCAGAAGTCAAGTTGAAGTGGCAAACATGTATCCCGAATTGCCTAATATTTCACAAAGTACTGTGTCTAAAATGCATACACAATTCAGAGAACTTGAACATGTCAAACCATTAAAAAGAAAACCACATTTCGTTGAAGATTATGTGAAAGTGGATATTTTGTCAAGTGTCGAAGAGAATCCAACAAGTACACGTCAAATTGCCCGTGAAAATGATGTTAGTCATACAACTGTTCTAAGATGTCTCCATAAAGAAAAACTTCATCCCTACAAATTAACTTTTGTGCAGGAGTTAACAGAAGACGATCCAGATCGTAGAATGGATTTCTGCGAAAGATTGATGAATAAGCTTAACAGAAATGAGATAGGTCTTGGTACCATTCTTTTTTCTGACGAATCAACATTCACATTGAATGGAGAGGTAATTCGACAGAACTGTAGATATTGGTCAGCAAAGAATCCTAATTGGATGCGTGAGACACATACTCAGTACCCTCAAAAGGTGAACGTTTGGGCAGGTATCGTAGGCGACCATATTATTGGTCCTATATTTATAGATGAAAATTTGACAGCTGAAAAATATTCAAATATGCTTAGAAATGAAGTTATTCCGTTGGCAAACTTATATCCCAACGCAATAGATCCTAGCTTACCGAATGAAAATGTTTGGTTCCAGCAAGACGGGGCAACACCCCATTATGCTTTAATGGTAAGAACTTATTTAGATGAAATCTCCCCCAATAAATGGATTGGACGAAGAGGTACTATTGAGTGGCAAGCTAGATCGCCAGACCTTACGCCGCTAGATTTTTTTATGTGGGGTTATCTCAAGAACAAAGTATATGCAACACAACCAATTAGCATTGTAGACCTCAAAGACAGGATAACTACAAAAATACGGAATATTTCACCTCAAACTGTAAACAAAGTTAAGGAGGAGTTCTATAGGAGACTGTGCTATTGCCAACAACTAGGTGGAGAACATTTTGAGCATTTATTTTAATGTATTAAAATCAAATACATTAGGTAGGTATTTTATGTACCTATGTGTTTAATAACTGTAAAAATAAAAATTTCACCCTGTATAATTCATAATTGACCATACATTATTCAGTTTGTTGGAATCGGTTCATCAAGAGGATTTCAAAAATATGCAAATATACAAGATGTTTCATTAAAAAAAACACCGACTATGGCATACTTGCGTGAATCACCCTGTACATTTACATTTATGCTTACATAACGCACAACTCAATTCAAAAGTTGACATGTCTCGGCATTTTTTATAATTTCCTAGGATAATGACATAAAGAATTTTCCATAAGTGGTTTCCACACTGTATAAATATTTTATTTCTAACTGCTACAGTTTTAATTTTTTATTTTAGCGTACAATTTTGTGTCTTCCGTGGTTCTTTAGATTTGTGGTGGTTGTGGTTATTTTTTATATTATAATGTTACATCTAACCTATACAAAATGGAACCAGCAGAAGAGCTATTATTAATAATTGTTATGAGCAGTAGCAGCTCCCAAAATAAAACCATTCTAATGAATTATCTATTTTCTCACAATATGGATACCTATTCCATAGAGAAAGTATGCATATTCTTCGACAAAGCATGAAGCATCATGAAATACAGAGAACATTACGGCTTGAAAACAGCTCCAGGGGTGCTATTCTCGAAGTCATACGCAACAATACGTATACGCAGCGTATACGAACTTTTACGTATGGAAATAATCGTATACTAAGACTCATGTGCATTCTTGAACACTATACGACTTCTTCATTCGTCTACGTAATTTTTGGTCGGATGAAAACTTGAAAACACTGTGCCAAAACTGCCAATGTGTCAATTTTCTCATGGTTTACAACATGTTTACAATATAATAATAAAAAAAATTTTTATATACGAAAAAACCGCGAAAACGTTCTGACTTGAACCTTTCTTTTAGTTGCCTGTTGAAAATAACACACGGAAAATTAGATTTAACTGAATTCATAGAAATATTATCAAATAGAGAAAACAAAGGGAACATTATTTTTTCTACGACCGTATATACTAATACAAAGCTTTAACCAAAAACTATCATTATTTTTATAAATATTAATATTAGAAACACAATTTGTTGCATTCTGTAAATTACTTTAAATTGCCGGTCCAGTGGAGTTATTTGGTGTTAACTGGTGAGTAGATGACGTTGATGAGGATGGCATCGGTTGAAGGTCACATAAAGATGACGATGAAGGTGACGGCAACGGTTTTAAGTCATTTGTAGATGAAAGAATTTTTTCTAATATATTTTTCTTATATAAAAAAGGGGTGGTTTGGTAGTTGATTTATGACACCACTTTGAAGAATGTACAGTACAGAGTTGTATCAAAAAATCTTCATTATTTTATATTTTCCAAAAAAATTAAAAATGCAACAAAAAGCCAGAAAAGATGTAGATTTTATTTGATGGACTATTTATTCACCTAGTGTAACAATAGTTATAACTTCCGAAGTAAAAAACTATCTAATAAGGTCAAAATGTGCATAATTTTACTTTCCCGCACTAGTGCGGGAAAGTGACACTTTCAAAGCCAAAATGCTTGCGGGAAAGTGGGTTAAAACGCACGGTCGTAGAAAAAAAATTTTTACTTAAAATTGCAAGGCGCTTTCGGCTATTAAGCCATCTTCAGTGCCATACTCGTCAGATATGATGCAAGAAACCTAATCAAATGTCTACAACACATTAACGTCACAATGATTTATATTAAATTTAAAATTATCCTCTGATAGAGATTTAAAAATGTTCAAAATATTAAGACAGTTTAACCCCAATCAGAGAAAAATTTTAAATTTTAAATTTAATGTAATTTTATCATTTTGACGTTAATGTGTTGTAGACATTTAATTAGGTTTCTTGTATCATATCTGACGAGTATGGCAGTGAAGATGGCTTAATAGCCGAAAGCGCCTTGCAATTTTAAATAAAAAAAGTTTTTAAACAGAATACAACAATGTTTTCTTGACTTTCTAGTCATGTGTACTCAGCTATAAAGATATTCACCTAAAATAAAATAAGCTTTTCGAACTTCTTTGGTATCTACCGGTCTCGTTATTGACAACAAAAGCGAGTCGTAAACATAATTTATGAGAGCGTCGTCCGTTTGGGACAGCAACTTGAATCAAACCGCCCCGGAGTGAAACATCTTATATTTTTATTCTGTAATCTTTGGTTGTACTACTTTTTTAAACATAATCATACATTTTTTTATTAAACCAGAGCGAACTTTAGAAAATTACAAGTGCATTTGAACCTATTTTTCAACGACCTCTTCAAATTTGATATTATTTTTCATGAACGCTATTTGGTAAAAAAGTTAGCTCGCGTTTGACAGCTTTGTACAGGAATCTCTATGTCGCAACTCATAAATACCACAGTGTATAATATTTAAACAATGGTGTTTTCACAGGTTTTTTTTTAAATATTATCTCAAATGTTATCCAATAAAAATGACAGTTTCGATAAAACCTTGGAATTCATGCTACGAATATAATTCAAACGATATTTGCACAAAAAGATTTTCGTATCATTATAATTGACCTCGGAATTTCTGGAGAAAGTTCGTTCTTCCATCTAAAAAACGGTATTCTAATTGGAAAGGGGATTTTAACTTTTCCGCATCGGTGGTGCACACCCGTTTCATTAAGTTCCGTGGAAAACGTATACACGCGGGAATTAACGCCCGGACATTGATATTCTAATGGTTTTACGGGTTTTACTACCGAGACATTTGAAAAATAATTCGTTTTTAATTTAGTTGTCGTATGAATAAATTCGCTGCAAAAGTTCGGTACTTACTTTTTTAATTAAATATATCCCAAAACCCATAGGCGACATACATATTATGTTGTTTAATTTTATAAACTTTACATAAAAACTAAATTTACAAATATTAAATAATATGAAAATATGGAATAATGCATCCTTTGGGAACAATTCTGGAAGCAGTTATTCCACTCGCTTGTTGGTACATTCAGTTTATGAAGACGTTGACTGCATCTATTGTGGACTGGAACCTTTTTAGGCCAAGAGCCGGGTATTTTTGGCAAAAAATGTACGGGAACAGGTATTTTTTTTGGAATATGTTCAGGGGTGTCCCCTGAATGTAAATCCAAGTTGGTGTCATGGGGGGGGCTTCACTTCAGACGCCATCTTGGAAAACACGTTTTATTAAATATCTCTATCTATACAAGTTAAAAATGGTGCACCACCTTTCGGATGACGACACAACGACATAAGACTCGAATTCTGTGAATGTATGACAAATAAAATTAGTCAAAACCCACATTACACAAAAACAATTTGTTTTATTGACGAAAGTACTTTTTGACTCAATGGAAATGTGAATACACAAAATGTGAGGTATTGGAGTGACACAAATCCTCACACCTTTCGTGAACAACATACCCAATTTCCAGAAAAAGTCAATGTTTGGGCAGGTATTTTGGGAAACCACATAGTTGGTCCTGGTTTACTAAATTCAAATTTAAGCGGTGAAGTGTATCCGGAGATGTTACAAAATGCAATTGAGCCGTTAATTCTCGAAATTCTGGAAGATAATACAGATGAATTCGGCCATCTGGAAATGAGATTTCAAGAAGATGGTGCTCCTGCACATTATTATGGTGCAGTAAGACGTTACCTGGATGAAAAATATCGAGGTAGATGGATGGGCCATCGAGGTCCTATAGTATGGCCACCTCGTACACTAGATCTGACACCATTAGATTTTTTTCTACGGGGGTACTTGAAATCCAAGGTTTATACTACGGCACCAGATAGCATTGGCGTTTTGAAAGAAAGAATTATTGAAGAATGCAATGCAATTTCAACACATTCGAACGAGTACGGCAAGAGTTTACTAATAGGATGTATCACTGTCAGGAAGTAGACGGAGTATATTTCGAACACTTGCTATAAGAATCCATTGTTGATATTTGATTAATTAAATTAAAAAAAAATAATTTCAATAATTTTGGTATTTATTTAATTTATCCGTCAAAATTAGTTTAAACCCAAACAAAATTAATATGGCTATGTGGCCAATGTCAATGCCTTTCAAACGAGATATCACTTGCCATAAGGTCCTATTTAAAATTATTGGCCATAGTGGCACTGTGACGTCATCTATTACTATTACATCACCTGTTACCATTCGTAGAGAAGTTTACAACACTTTATTTTCACTTTCCAAATTTTATTAATGTAAGTGTAGCCGTTCAAAATATACGAGGGGGGGAAGGGACTTTTGAATAGCACTGTATATTAAGATATGTTCTTGGATTAATCTGTCCACGTTTAAATACTCCATACCACCGAAAAGTTATTGACTGATGTGGTGAAACCAATTCAGCAGGGCAAGTGTCCCATCGCTTTTATCGAGTAATAATATGTGCAAACCAGTAACATTTTCTCATTTTTTCATCCTCTTTTTTATTTTCAGAGTGCTCCTTACGTGATGTTGAAAGAAACGAGTGAAAAGTTGTCGGGAAACGCACAATTCGAAGGCTACGCAGTCGACTTAATCCACGAGATATCGAGAGTCTTAGGATTTAACTACACCATTCGACTGGTCCCTGACGGGAGATACGGATCCTTAAATAGGGAAACCAAAGAATGGGACGGTCTTATTAGAGAATTGTTAGATCAGAAAGCGGATTTGGCGATAGCCGATCTCACAATTACTTATGATAGGTGAGTGACTATATTGTTAAATGAAATACGGATAGGAAGAGTATGAACATTTCCGTAATGGGACAGTTTACGAGGGTGAATTCATAAGTATTTGAATACGTATATTAGACCAGGAAATATATATCTAAAATATCACAGGGCGGTTGCATTGGAAATCAGAAAGTTGGTATTGACCAAAGATATTTATAATATTTTTCCAACATATGACATAAATGACAGTTAATGCTTCATCAATCGGTAGCGTGTAGCGTATTTTAGTCCTGATTGAAAAAATGGCGACTGATACCACATCGATCAATCTGATCAGTTAACAAAACACGCGTTCAGCAGGAAATTGATGATCGCTTCGGTAGCGCTACGTTGTGATGAACGCGACCAATATCGCCAGCTTTTGGGTGACGGCACTAAAATAGAATTCTATTTGTCGTGATCCCACCACTGATCCATATCTCTGATGTGGTTAGAATTCTATTTTGTAATCTTGCGGGATCATCCGATTTCTTCCTTTATTTTTCATAGCCTGATTATGGAGTGGAAATATACATTTTAATATATATATATCGCTCAATAATTATAATTATTTTAACGCTTTATAAGGCTTGAAACATATTTTTCAAAAAACAGTGACCGTTCTACCAAGAAGCAACAACTACTTCCCGTGCTATTAACACTTCACACATGACACATTATCCACTCCTCCTATACTACACAATTTTTTTTCAAAACTTAGAATAATTATAAAATATTAATAGGTAACGCGCTTTATTACATACTTCCATATTACATTTAACTCTAATAATACTTTATTGTTTAAAGCCCACGACGCCTGTTGTCAGATTTTTCAAATTTTGGTTTGCGATTGGAAGTGAAGATGTCGCTATTGCCACAATTTTTACACTTTTTTGGTGTCTTCTTCAGTCCGGGATTAAGCTCTTAGAGCTCTCGGACGGAGAACATATACCTTGTACTGATGAGGCGCAAATTCGCCGGTCTACAAGTAATGATGTCCATTCTAATTGCAAACCAGAATGGTTGGTTTTGAATATCCTGTAGATATACCAACTTCGTTCAAAGTGTAATTCAATAGCCGTCAGTGCCTATAGCCCGGGAAGTAGTTGTTGCTTCTTAGTTGAACGGTCACTGTTTTTTGAAAAATATTTTTCAAGCCTTATAAAGCGTTAAAATAATTATAATTATTCAGGAAACTGAATTTTGATGTTTAATCACATTTGAGATATCGATGTACTCATGAAGTTAACAATCTCTCTATTTTGCTTTCACGCATCAATTACGCCAACAGAGAACAAGCGGTGGATTTTACAATGCCCTTCATGAACTTGGGAATTAGTATTCTTTACAGAAAGCCGATCAAGCAGCCACCCAATTTGTTTTCTTTTTTATCTCCATTATCACTTGATGTTTGGATTTATATGGCGACGGCGTATCTGGGAGTGTCCGTCTTACTATTTATTTTGGCTAGGTAAGTAGAAAAGTTCGAAATCCATTTATCTTTTTCCTAAAATGAGTAATAATTAATAAATTCAAGTGAGATCGTAAAGTCGACGAATGCCAAGGATTGTTACTTTACGCTATATTGCTCGCTTATTTTATCAAATTGCTGATAAAGTTGATAGTTTGGTATTATTTGGTAACTTGGCAATCATTTTTTTGTCGACATAGCTAATTTGATTAAATAAGCGAGCGAAAATATTACTTTTTTTATCTAGAGCGTAAAGTCATTTTCCCACGACTGTAAAAAAAACTATGTGTGTTTTTCGAGCGTAAAGTAGCATTGCAACATTCTTTCTCAGGCGGCAATCTGTTACTCTACGCTCTAAATACAAAAATAACTATTTTTTCCTTTTTATATAGTAAATTTTGACACTGTTTTAAAGAACGTAAGTAACAATCACCAAAAAGCCTTAACGACGGGCTGTAAGTCAATTTATCTACAACTGTCATATAACGGGTACGATTTGACACTATTTCCAATGTCATAATGACGTATATTACCGCACTAGTGCGGTAATGGATACATTATGAACATTATTTATGTAGATAAATTTTCTCTCATTCTTTCTCAATTTGTAATGAAAAGTTTCCATTTCTAAACAAGTTTTCTGTTACTCTTAAAGTACCGCAGGATACTTCTGGCTTCGGTATATTGTATAAAATTTTATTTTATCGGTATATTTTATAAAATTTTATTCGCTTTCTTTTTATTGCTTTCCGCTTCATTTCTTTCCGCAATAGCTGCAGATTTCCATCCGCCATGTCGTCATTCTTCTAAGGGAGTTTCCAGTGTTTCCCTCAAAGTTCTCAAACTTTATAAATTGAACAATTTCATTGAAATTAAAGAAATTAGGTTTTTTCCCGATGGACTGGCTTAAGCACTTTCCATTTTAATATCGCATGAAGAAGAGATGATTGAACGTCAAGTGGGATCTAAACTGGAATTTATTTACATCTTCCCTGTCAAACACATTAGATTTTTTGAGTTTATATCCCTCATTTCTTTTTTTTTAAATGCTTGAACTTTATCGCCAAGTCGTTTTCAATTAGTAAATGTTACTTACATAGTCCAGTAAATGAAGGAGGAAAAAAAGGCAAAGTTAACATTAATGACGCCCTGTTTTCATCTTCCGGCTGGAAGTTGCATTTGGTACCTCATTAAACATGAGACAAAGTTCTGCATGAAAACGCGTGCGAGGGCGGAGAAAATGGTCCCAAAAGACCAGGAAAATAGGTTTTCAGCCAATATCTCCTAAAATATGGCAGTTAGAGATTTTCGGTTCGATAAAAATTGAAGTTCAGTTAATTTTCTACAAAAATGGTCCTTATGATTTTTTTCGCAACATTAATATTTTCTGCAGAAAAAATCGGGTTGAAAAACCGGAAATTTGGAGACTTGTGAAATATGCAAGTTTTGTACAAAATTTGAGCTGGGGGGTGTTGGAGATCCATTATTTTCAATGTTTTGGATTGTGGAAACCAATTGTAGATGGCGCCACCACATTTTACAGATTGGGAAAATCCTCGGTGCCATAAATGAGAAACCCTGTAACCAGACACTTTTGATGGATATTTATGTTTCCGAGGGTCTTGTTTTCCTCTCAGATGAGGCCTCAAGATATACTTATTAGGAAAACGGGCTATAAGATTAATTCTAGTAAGATGGACCTCACCAGTGGACCTGACTCTAGCAACAATCAGCTTTGCACATGTGGCCAAATACTGATGTTCAGTAGGTTTTTGGTAAGGAAAACTGAAAATGCCTCAAGAGTGAAGAATATTTACCCATAATACTTTCTATGTTTTGGGTTGGTGATCAAAGTTAATTTTAACGAAAAACGTCAATATTTATTTAATATTCTTCACTTTTATGACTTTTCTCTCTATAATTGACAATAATATTTATCAAAATAATGACAGAAAAAACACCAAGCGTGGCCGCATGGTTTGTAGCAGACGACACGAGCGCCACGTAGAGCACACGCGCGGCGAACGACGGAGGAACGAAAGTAATAAATTATAGCGTATACATTTGGATATACTGGTTTTTCCCCCGGGGTATCAAAGGTATGACTTATATACATCGATGGAAAGGTAGGAATTCCCCCGTTACACTAGTTAAGGTGTTGAAATGTTAGAAATAAAGAGCAGGGAGAAAAAAACCATCAAAAAAAAGTGCGTTTTCTCCTTGAGCCCGCGTTTTCTAATTTCATTGAAAAATGGACGACTTCATCAAAAAAGTAATTGCACAATCGAGAAGTAGACATTCTTAGCTTTCAAATTATGTATCATAGAGACCAATCGGATAATGTATAAATTTTTAATTAATGGTTGTTCACAAAATTTCCCCGCGCTCCAAACACAGTAAAAATTTGGGATTCAATAAACAACGATTAAATGAAAATTAAAAATAATTAGAGTATACAAATTTCAGGGATGACAAAAGACCCATAATAAAAAAAATTTCGAGAAAATTAGTGCAATACGAAAAAAATAGGAACAAATTCCTGGCGAGGTCAAAATTGCCCGGGAGCAGAAAGTTTTACCCGTGTTCCGATATGGCCAAAAGAGTCAAGCGTGACTCAATTCACAAGGTATGATAGCAGCAGAATTCCTCTTTCACATGAATTTTGAATCATGAGAAAATATGCATTTTTCACAAAGTTATTGAATAATTTGTCCCCCCGCTGATGTGTAAATACACGGACTGTGCTCTCCGGGATACAGCACAGAAGCTCATTATTCGAGGTGCGCTTGGTGCCGTTTTTCTCGAAACCGGTCAAATTTTCGAGAAAAATCATTAGGACCATTTTTATAGAAAATTAACTGAACTTTAATTTTTATCTGAGCCAAAAATCTCTAACTGCCATATTTTAGGAGATATTGGCTGAAAACCTATTTTTCTGGTCTTTTGGGGCCATTTTCTCGGCCCTCGCACGCGTTTTCATGCAGAACTTTGTTTCATGTTTAATGAGGTACCAAATGCAACTTTCAACCGGAAGATGAAAATAGGGCGTCATTAATGTTAACTTTTTTCCTTTATTTACTGGACTATACATCCCTTAAAGTATAAATAACTATTTTCACCCTTTAAATATTCCAAATTACAGATTTCGCTTTTATTTTTTCCCAATTTATCACAAGTTACCAGGTCAATTTGGGTTGTTTATTGAGAAATTGCTGGAAGAAACTTTTTTTACAAATCCATACCTTTTACTTTTAATAATACTTTATACAGATTCACCCCATACGAATGGCATAACCCGCACCCTTGCAATCCGAATCCCGATCACTTGGAGAATCAGTTCACTCTCTTCAACTGCTTGTGGTTCGCCATCGGATCGTTGATGCAACAAGGATGTGATTTTTTACCAAAGTAAGCATATATTTCATTTTATTTTTATTCAAGAAACTGTTCTATGGTTGCAGGTTCAGCCCCTACGAATGGGACAACCCGCATCCATGTGACAGTGTACCGGTAGTACTCGAGAACCAATTCACTCTTTTGAATTCCTTGTGGTTCACCGTCGGTACTCTGATGCAGCAGGGCTCCGACATTGCACCAAAGTAAGTTTTAGAAAACAGACAAATCGAAATACGGAAAGTTAAAATGATAATGTTTACATTTTACGTGTGTTTGTTCAAGTATAATGACGTACATTACTCACCAGTGAATAAAAGGAGTGGATAATGTACAGATCACACGGATCAATAGGATATATATTGAAAATTAGTACAACTGTCATAAAATAATAGATAAAAATTATTAGTGCGAACAGGATTCGAACTCTATGTTTACAATGCTTCATTTCACGAAGAAACACTATTAACAATTCACAGTTTCTTGTAAAATAAGGTAATTTCAGTAGTTAAATATGTAATATGCCATTTCAAATTGTAAAATTAATATATTTATGAAGTACGATCAACTTGAGAGTTTGTCAGACTAATTAAATAATGTGAAAACAAAGAGCTATTAGCCGTTGGTCCAGCTCATCCCAACAAATTTGATTAGGTAGCGATTTTAAGCGTAATCCTTTGTTACTTAGTTGTGCTAATCTCAATATAACAACATAACCTAACTATGTTTGATATTATAACTTTAATAATTATTCATTCATCTTCGTAATAAGTTTAGTTTTTTTTTCTACACCCACATGTATATTATCCATTTCCTGCACAGTTTAGAGAATGGAAATGTAGGCCATATCGGTTAACTGAACGTATATGATTTCATATACATCCTAGAACGTATATGAAAACCACCAATCAGCATTCGCGTTTAGTACTCGTCATATTCATCTTTTTTCCAATTTAAAGAAACGTCAAAATAACTTGTCAAAAAAAGTCTCTCCCAGAAGCACTGGATCCAGAATATTTATTTATAAAAATAAACTTGAATAAAACAAACCTTATAAATTAATAACAAATACTAAAAACAGAATAAAATGGGTATTTAAGGGACTACCGATGAAGGTCAGTTTTTATGAAGATATGTATGTAGTACTTCTGAGATATACTTTTAACAAATCTCGGTAGCCGAGTGGTTAACATAATGGACATTCATGAAGGTAGACCCGAGTTCGATTCCGGGTGAAGAAATTTTTTTTCAATGTTTATTTTATTTTTAAATAATTATTCTGCTCAATATTGACAACTACAACAGGCAGACGCTTGGAATATTTAGCAGAATATTCATTATTATAAATAAAGGTACGGTACCCTTTTTGCGGGAGTCCGACTGGCAACATCTATTTATAACAGCATCGCATATTTAAAAAAAGAAACCGTAACATTATACAAATTGTACATTTAAAAACTGTACATTTATCACAAAAAATTAGTGAAGACATAAAATTGAATTGGTACGATTATGAATAAAATTGTTGAAAATTTTTAATTTCAAGTTATATTTATTTTACAGTTTATTCAAATGTTTATTTTCTAGATTTTTCTTGAATGGGTCGTAGAAAAAATATACTGTTCGACTCGTGTGGATTGTCCATATCGCACTCGAACGATTGAGCACTCCACCTACTATATCCTATAAGTACGGAACCATAAAAATGACCTTTTTAATATTTGACATTTCTCTAGCAATTTTAAAAATTTTTCTGAACTAATTTATTGAATTTTTGACCCTAAAGCAGTTCCAGAAATATTATCGACCACCATTATACTTAGTTCTTAACTACTTCGAGTTTTTTATTACCTTGTACATTAAACCCTTTATCTTAAACTTTGAACTTGATTTTTTTTTCCAAGAATATTACGAGTTTTCTCATCTCCTACTCCCAAACATTATCCGCAGAAGCAGTGTTTTCATGATATCAAATTTATTGGATCAAGAGCGAAGGTTCAATATCGATTCTTAAATTTATCCAAGATTTCCAGTACGGCGAAAACTAAATGAAATTATTTTGCACAATACTTTGTTGTTCTACCTTTAGGAGTAAGAGGAAAAAAATGAAAAGCCGAAAATGCAGCTCTGGAAAGTGTGTAAATGGAAATTATGAATTCGTTTGTTAAAATTGGTGCACTGGTTTTCGTTTGCAGATAATGGTGGCTGCGCTATTAAAAACTAGATACAAAATGCTCAAAAATGGCGAATTCACTTGATAAAATTGGCGAATTCGCTGCTTAAAATTGGTGGGATCACTTCAGATTGCAGATAATGGTGGCAGCTATGTAATAAATACAAAATGCTCTAAAATGGTAAACTCACTTGATAAAATTGGCGTCTTCAGCGCTAAAAATTGGTGGGCTCACTTCAGATTGTAGATGATGGTGGCTGCGCTATTTAAAACTAGACACAAACGGGTCAAAATGGCGAATTCGCATGTTAAAGTTGGCGAAGCCGCTGCTAAAAATTGGTATGATCACTTCAGATTGCAGATAATGATTTAAAACAACACAAGGCTCAAAAATTAGCAAATTAACTTGTTAAAATTGGCGTATTCGATGCTAAAAAATTGGTGGGATCACTTCAGATTGCAGATAATGATAGCTGCGTTATTTAAAACAACACAATGCTCAAAAATTGGCAAAATTAACTTGCTAAACTTGGCGAATTCACAGCTAAAAATTGGTGGGATCACTTCAGAATGCAGATAATGGTGGCTGCGATATTTAAAACTAGACACAAAAAGGTCAAAAATGGCAAATTCGCTTGATAAAATTGGCGTATTCGCCGCTAACATTTGATGGGCTCACTTCAGAGTGCAGATAGTGGTGGCTGCGCTATTTAACACTAGATACAAAATGCTCTAAAATTGCGAATTCGCTTGTTAAAATTGGCGAAGCCGCTGCTGAAATTTGGTGAGCACACTTCAGATTGCAGATAACGGTGGCTGCGTTATTTAAAGCGACACAAGGATCATAAAATGGCAAAGAAACTTGTTAAAATTGTCGAATTCACTGCTTAAAATTGGTGGAAACGCTAACAAAACCACAGTAGCTACTTGGTTCACTTGATAACATTGGCGAATTTGCTACTGAAAATTGGTGGAATCACTTCAGATTGCAGATAATGGTGGCTAAGCCATTTGAAACTAACCACAAAAGGGTCAAAATGGCAAATTTGCTTGATAAAATTGGCGTATTCGCTGATAAAAATTGATGGTCTCACTTCAGATTGCAGATAATGCTGGCTGCGCTGTGGATTCGCTTAATAAAATTGGCGTATTCGAGCTAAAATTGGTGGGATCACTTCAGATTGCAGATAATGGTGGCTGCGGTATTTAAAACGACACAAGGAAAAAAAATGACAAATTAACTAGTTAAAATTTGCCGAATTAACTGCTAAAACTTAATGGAAACGCTACCGTTCACAGATAATGGTATAATGATAGTTATTGTATGTATGATAGTACTTGATTCGCTTTCTAAAATTAGCGAATTTGCTGCTAAAAATTTGTGGGATCACTTCAGACTACAGATAATGGTGGCTTCGCTATTCAAAACTAGACACAAAAGGGTCAAAAATGGCAAACTCACTTGATAAAATTGGCGTCTTCGTCGCTAAAAATTGGTGGGCTCACTTCAGATTGCAGATAATGGTGGCTGCGGTATTTAAAACGACACAAAAAGCTGTGAGTTCAGGTATTCATCTGGCGACATTGCCAGGCTAGAACTTTCAAAACTGTGTGGAAGTATTAGTGTATGCATGAAAACTGTATGGGTAACGTCTGCACGGGTACAGTTGCAAAGAAATTATGACTCACTTCACTACAACCTTGTATACTTTCACCGCGCGTATAATCTAAAATTGTGTGTCAACTACCTTAAGATTCAAGAACAAAACGAGTTTTAAGATACATCGTTAAAGGGATCTCATGAAGAAAACTCGTAAAATAATAAAAAATTACGAAAATTTCATTCTTACCACTGGTGGAAAACGGATGAATAAGAAAAAACGGAAAATTCAAGCTGTTCTTAAATTTATTTCTCGATTACTTCCCTCCCACTAGTCATAAAATATCATCGAAAACGTTTTATTGCGTCAATCGCCCCTACAGCGCAATTTTCTCTCTTTTCAGGGCAGTTTCTACTAGAATGGTCGCCGGAATGTGGTGGTTTTTCACTTTGATAATGATATCTTCGTACACAGCCAACTTGGCAGCCTTTCTCACTGTAGAGAGAATGGATTCTCCCATCGAGACGGCCGAGGACTTGGCAAAACAAACAAAAATCAAATACGGGGCTCTCAGAGGCGGTTCGACTGCGGCTTTCTTTCGGGTGAGTGTAAAAATTAATTTTTTTTACTCTTAAATGCATATTTTACAGTTATCGCCTGTGTGCAGGAAACTGTATTTTACCTATTCGGAAGTTTTCTACCTTTCTATAATAGAGGAGTTCAGTCTAAGATCAGTGTGGCCTACAAAAAATGATTTTTTCTGACAAGAATGACAGTTAAGGTCTACCATTCAAAACATAATATTTTTGCATGTTTTTAATCATTGCGAACATCTATATTTCTTTATTAAAATAATGAATACACCCCCGAAGCGTATATCTTGAAATTTAAAATGACTTTTTAGCTGAATACTCAACATATCGGTGGCCAATAATTCCAGGAACTCTTGGCATGTCACCATTTCATTTCTGTTAACTGTCACTAGTTATGTCAGATGTCAGTGGAAAAAGTAATTAGAAGAATAGAGATACAACTAACTATAAAAAAATCTAATCGAAAATGGACATACACAATTAAAGGAATATGGCTGACAGATTTAACCGGGCATTGATAAACCCGCCCTGTGAAATGGTTACTTGCCAAGAGTTCCTAGAATTATTGGCCATTGATATGTTGAGTATTCAGCTAAAAAGTCATTTTAAATTTCAAAATATTCGCTTCGGCGGTGTATTCATTTTTTTAATAAAGCAATATAGATGTTCGCAATGACAAAAAACATGCAAAAATCTAATGTTTTGAACGGTAGACCTTAACTGTCATTCTTGTCAGAAAAAACCACTTTTTGTTGGCCACACTGACCTTAGACTGCACTCCTCTATTTGCTTTAAACAGATGGCAACAAAAGTGTCAAATATATTTTTAAAAATTGCTTGCGCCGTTTTTTTTAATTTCAAGAGGTATATTATTAGCTTCTCTATCACTGTCAATTATTTTTATGCACTGCACTGTAAAAAGTCGAGCTGGGTGCGCACCAGTGCACATAGTCGAAACCGTAACGTGTCATTTTTTGGAAATGCCGACGAAAATAGTAGTTTACCTAACTAGTGCGGAAAGTGATACTTTTCCGCAC